>CAUJRU010000485.1:0-140004 GCA_963277665.1 Viscum album | reverse complement strand
TCAATACTTTTTTATGATTAAAATTTTAGGTTATCTTTCATATCCTTCCTAAACATTGATTTTCATAAATTTTATTGCATGAAAAGACTTCATGAATCACCATCATGAATTCATATCCAATGTAATTTCATTAAGTCGTCATCTTCTTTTCTGAGTGGGGCAGTTCTCTATTTATAGGCGTTGACTCCCATTCTAGAAAATTCCATCCTTATCATCACCATTTTGAGAATATATCACATTTTATTCATGATGCTCCCTGTTTTCAAAAATCACTAGGGAAATTTACCCATTAGTGAATCTTATCATAGATGAGGATATTACCAAAAAATATTCATGCATTCGTGAGGTTCCACTTCTCACAGTCATGGAGATGTACCATCAATCCTTCATGAATTTACGATTATCATTAATGATGATCCAAAACGTCACAAAACACCCTTCTTAAAACCCATTCTTCACAAAATTCATGTCTTTTCCATATTTTTATGAGGCATTTATGGACATCCAATTTTATTAGTGATTAAGCCAACCTCGTATCTTCGGACCGAAAAATTTGGAAAACACTGTGAAATAGAACCACCTTATATATGAAATTTTCAATACCACTTATTAGTAACTCATTCCTCTATCTTGTATCTTTTTCAATATTCCTAGTCAACAACCATGTTGTAATTCCAAAACTAACCTAGGAAACCATATTTTTCAACAAACATAATCAACCAAAAAACATGAAAATGTTACCATGATGTATTTTTCCTAAATAAAGAATGGTTTCATTGAATAATATATCAAGTAAATAAAACATAACATTAAATATTTAATCTTTTATGTAAAATTACTTTGAAATTCCATTTTGAATTTTTTAGAAAGATATCATTTTCACTTTGAAATAATTTTCCTAAAACATAAAAATTTCCTAATTAATGAAGAAGTTTTTTTATTTAAAATGAAAAATGAAAAATTATAATGTATGATTCAAATAATTGTTTGTTCATAATATTGTGAAATTCTATTCATGACATAAATGTTAAAATAAAACATTAATATCACACGTTTTAGAAAAAATTAAAAGGTACCTTGTTCGAAAAATAACAAGAAGATTCATTTTAAAATATTTTTTAAAAATTAAATCATCGGTAGAAATGACTTTAAAAAATCATTTCTCAATAATAAAAACCTTCTTTATTATATTTTTATCAATCATTGATATGGAAAAAGGGTTCTTCGATTGAAGAGATATATGAAGTTGATTTTATTTAAAAACATATTTTTATATATTTAGTACTTAAGGTGAGGAAAATGAAAGGAAAAAAGTTTATTTTACAGTAATAACTAATGAATAATAAAATTCATGGGTTCCAAGATAGTTAGGTCATAATATTTAATCTTCAAAAACATAATCATAAATAATCTTAATAAAGAATGAGATAATAACATAAAACCCTTACCACTGGTAACTTTTTAATCATAAGATCCCTAAAAAAAGAAACATGATGGATATATAAATACCTATCATTTTTTTAATAATAATAAAAAAATTCATTAATTGGAAGTTTATACACTACATAAAAAAGAAGGGGTGTATAAGGCATATGTCCCATAAAAATAAAAATGAGGTGACGATCACTAACCTTTGGTTTGACTTCCTTCATATATATTGAAACATCATTTGTAATAAATATATATTTATTAATAATATTATTATAGAACCATAATCATATATATCATACCCTATATTATTTACTTAAATCCTTTTATCACCACTTTCTATCCCTTCTTAATTAAAATCACTGTTTTAGGTGATACTTGCTTCGTATTTCATGTACATTCTGGTGTAGTAGTTTTTCTAATTTTATTTTTATAAAATTTACATAATATATATAATTTTAATCATAATATTAATATCATATATATTTATTAACTATAGAGATAGAAAAAATTATTACACTATTCATGGAAACAGTAGACTGTGTGTATGCATGAACGCTATTTTTTTCAAAGGATGGAATTGAGGAATGCTAAATAATAACTAACCTTTTCCATATCCATTATTAAATCTTATATATAATATATATTCATTAAATTCTTCCTTATTACCATCTATCTAAAAATAAATGAAAAAAATAATCACATTGTTTCGTGGTCGTGATAGTCCATACATACACACGATTGATGATAATTATCAATTCCCAATGATTTGAAGGGTAATAATTTAGATGATATATTATAATTTTAGTATTATAATTATGTTATAATTATAATATATAAAAATTAAACACAAAATAACACTCATCCATAAAATATTTTGATGAGAAATTAATTGTATCATTATCTGATGATGGTAAGCCATACGTACACACGAGTGATATTTTCACATTCCATTTGATGGAAAGTGTAACGACCCAGAAATTTCAATTAAATTTTTTTCATAAATACTTTGGAATTTTACGTGTTTATGCCTTCCGACGGCACTTGATTCTGAGACCCGGTATGCCCGGAATCAATTTCCGAAAGTTTGTTCGGGTACGTTCATTAAATGTACGTGCGGGTTTTTCTATCTTTTGAACCGTTACTAAGAATTGAAATACAAGGACACCGATGAACTCGCAGCACCGGTAATTGCAAAAGGGGACCTTTACCGTAGTTGCATTTTATGCGGGTTGAAAGTTAAAAATTGGGGTTTAATTAAGAAGTTAAATAAAATTGATAGAACAATTTTATATATCTATGGAAGTTAATTCCTCCCATGGGAAGTTATTGGGGGGTAACACCCACCCGACCTCCCATGTGTGGATATTTGAGAAGTGGGGCCCACACGATCACCCACCTTTCATCTCCCATAACTCTCTTCAAACTCCCCAATAAATTTCCATTCCTTTAATGCGAAAACCCCCCTAATTATGAGAACTCTTCCTCTCCCTCTCCCCTCTTTAATGATTGCCAACACATGTTAATCAATGAGTTATAACTCTTCATTTAATTAAATTAAGTTGTTTGAATTTTGATTTGCATGTGTTAATAAAATAATAGCATTAGCCTATTATTTTATTTTTGGGGCATTCGTTGTGTTAAGGAGAGTTGGGAGAGAGCTCTTGAGAGAGAGGGAAAAGTATTCCTCACATCAACAAAAAATGGTTTTCTTCTGAGACGAAGAACACCAACCTTCAAAAAAGAAGGACTCGGAAAATAACGCTCCACGATTATATAATCCCCCTCTTCCCCCGTGTCAGGGGAGTTGACAATGAAGTTGGGAACTCACCAATGACGATGATTCTTTCTCCGACATTGACGGAGCGACATCGCTTTCCGCATATACGACAAATAAACCTTATTCGAGGTAGGGGTTTGTTCATTTTGAAGTGTTTATCTCGTACCCCATTCTTTGTTGGAAATCATTGTTTATTTGTGGCCAACTGCTACCACCTAACACGAAGGGTGTGGGATGAATGCACACTGCCCGAGGACCCTCCGTAGTCTCTTTTGATTGCGATGGAAATCTTGATATGAATATGGCGATGAACGAGAGAGGTGACCGTGCGCCGGCCGCGTGTGGAAGAACAACGGCCCACAATCGTGGGCTGCTCGACCGAGGATGAACCGACCGACCATAGCCAACCGGGCCGAAGGTAAAAACTGTAGCTTTGTGCTGCGAAAGACCGAGGCCCCAGTTCCATGGGCCACTTCAGTAGAAGAACTAGCCGGCTCGTCGGCTGGTCGGGCTGAGGAGAGCCACGACACCGGACGAACCGCGGCTCGCCCTTGCGGGCCGCTTGCGCCAAGAAAGATGGGCGGCTTCGGCCAGATGGTTAGGGAGGGCGACCCTGCTTGGCGCCATCGGTTTGGGCAGTCGGGGGGCCGTCTCCCTTCCTCGGACCGCTCAGCCAGCCGGCGGAGCCGTGGCCGGGCTGGGTCGCGCCGTGCCGGACTGGGCCGGGCTGCGCTGGTTTGGGCAGCGACGGGCCGGGCTGGGCCCCGCCCTAAAAGGCCGGGCCACATCCCCTTGGGCCGGGCTGCACATTTCATCGAGCCAGTCTGACACGCCTGCCGGGTCGGACCCGCCAAAGCATGGTTTACCCGACCCGTCGGCCCACTAGGCTTAATGGGTTGGGCTCGTTTTTCACTTAACGGTGAATATGTTAAAGACCACGCGTCCGATCGATGCACCGTCTACGGCACTGGAACCCTTACGATGAGGCGGTCCTTTTTCAATACTCTAAGTGTGTTTTGGACGACATTAAAAATAGGAGGGCTTGGAACAAGCATATTTCCAACTAGGCCCCTCGAACAAAAAATCCAATCTCTCTCAGATCTGGTATCCAATTGATGCACCATATATCGCGTTGAGTTTCTTTTGACGAGACGGAACATTGGGATACATCAAATCTGAACTTCGTGATAGTTTATGTATCAACCCCCTTTGGATCAAGGAGTGGTCTCTCCCGGAATCGATCGTGCTTTGTGCAGGAAACCTAGAGGTGGCTGTGCCTATGAAGACTACCATGCTAGGATCCTCCGTGGGTTCGATGACAATGACCACTGTACATGGATCCTCCGTGGGTTCGACAGTGATGATGACTGTACTTGGATCCTCTGTGTGTTCTGCAGTGATGACTACTATACATGGATCCTTGGTGGGTTCGGCAGCGGTGATGACTATATGTGGATCCTTTATGGGTTCAGCAACGATGACTTCTGTACTAGGATCCTACGTGGGTTCGAAAGAGGAGATGATTCAGAGACTACATCTAATCATCTCCACACTTCTTCGTGAGTAGTATACCTGTGTGAGCTGAGTCTTGACTTTCTATCATTATCATTGATGTGATTGAATTCCTTCTTTTGTGTACTAGATTGTGCATGGGAATGAGATTTGGAGCTGAACTGTAATTGATAACTTAGATATGTGTATGGGCATACACCTAAGTAGAGTCGATTGATACTTTGTGATGGTATCTTTTCCATTATGGTTTATCTTTCGTGGATTCTAGGATACCTTCAGGGGTCTCAGGGTCTTTACTGAGAATCGTATACTCACCCCTACACAATCTATTACTGCACTACTTTGTGATGGATGCAGACGGTAGACATCACTGTTTGATGTGGAAGTTTGTGGAGTTGGATGGTACCCAGAGGTGGACCACTTGGCGTGACGTACACGGGGCCGATGGCTGGACCCAAGGAGCTGAGGAGACCATATGTACCCACCATTTAGGTGGGATATCCGAAGGACAACACATTGGTTTCCTATTTACTTTACTAATTTTGTACTTTCTTTTTAGTTGTACAATACTTTCAGTTGGGTTTGTATACTGGCCCATTTACTTTTCAGCACTTACTTTTGTACTCAGTTTACTTTGTGCGTTCTTCACTTGCATACTCTGTTGTGTTTGTTTACTTTTATAAAGGAAATTCCTTCTCTTTTATTAGGATTTATGCCTTTGGTGCTAGTCACTACCCCAGGCCTATGGAAGGAGGGCTTGGGGTAGTCACGACACGGGCCCCGAGGATGGGTCGTGACAAATTGGTATCAGAGGAGTCAAATCTACAATAGAACTAAGGACTCTGGTAATTTATTTTCTGTGAAGAAATAGTGTTATGAGTATTGAGTGTGGTTATCAATTCAGGGAGCCCAGTATTGGTGCGGCAGCCGTCGTATCCATACACCAGGACCCTGCCTCTTGATTTGCAACTCAATGAATAAAAACATTGATTGAATATGTGTTTAAAAAGTTTTCATTGTGATTGCTTTGTGTTATATCAACGGGTAAACTGTTTGACCGTGGTGAACCTGTTTCTTTTCAGGATGACCCCATGATATCAGTCAGCTAGGGTTCCGAGGCACGTATGAGATGACATCCCACCGAGTGATGAGGCCTCGGATCAGGGCTCCATCACAGCGGAGGCACCAGTGGTAACACTACTTGTTGGGCCGCCGATACCACCAGCCCCGACAGCAGAGAGTGCACGCTACCTAAGTGCGTTGCACGAGTTTCAGTGACATAGGCCACCCAGGATCCGCGGAGAGATGGATCATCAGGTAGCCAAGGATTGGCTGGAGGCTATCATCAGAGTCTTCATATTGGTAGGGACACCAGCTGACCTTATGGTGATCCTTGTCGTGAGCCTACTGCATGCAGCAGCAGTTAGATGTTTGAGCTTGATGCTCCACGTGAATGACAAGACATATCTACTTTGGATGGTCTTCGAGAGTCTCTCCCACTCGGATTTTTATCTAGCCACCCTTCATGCGGTTCGGATTCAGGAGTTTCTTCATCTGTGGAGGGAATCATGACAGTAGCTCAGTACTCATCAAGATTTACTGACCTCTCACGCTACTCCACGGACATGGTACATGACCCATTCTTCAGGTACCGTACCTTGGAGCAGGGACTGAAGCATGAGATCATGTATTCGATGATATCCCTCAGCATTCCGACGCATTAAGGAGTGCTGGAGCGATCCATACTTGTAGAGGGCTTTCTTACTGAGCCAACGCCAGCAACGAGACCCACCGTAGGGCGACACATAGTGGAGTCTTTTGCAACTGGCAGTAGAAAGATGTCATAGAGGTCCAAGCAGACCAAACCATCAGGAGGAAGACCCTAGGATACTGGTTCATATGTGTGGGTCACATGAAATAGAGCAATCCATTCGAGGGGCAGGCAGTGCAATGCATGCGGCGGGCAGGGTCACATGGCGCGGGACTGCCCGACCCGCCATGCGAACGATCTGAAGACTGTAGAGGGACTACCAGGAAGATCCTGGGTTTCGACTGTGGCGGTCCGCAGGGAGAAGGTGGACGCGGAAGAGGAGCTGGCCAAGCAGCGGGTGGTGGACAACGATTTGAGGCTCTACCACCACCACCATTAGGAGGACCACCTCGACCATAGGGAGCTAGAAGACAGGGGCACGATCAGCTCTAGGCAGTTGAGGCCAACGACCACGGTGCACCAAAGATGACTCGAGGCACAATCTATGTCTATTACACTCTTACTGCAGTACTAATAGACACAAGAGCAAGTCATTATTTTATTTTCACTGCCCTTTTTCAGAGCTCGGAGATTCTGATGGAGCCGTTGGCTTGTTCTTTATGACTAGAGAATCTTACGGGAGTAGACTCAATGATTACATGCTGGTGCCGACAATTTGAGCTTACTCGAGGAGGTGAGAGATTCAGTTGGGATCTTGTAGAAGTGTCGAGGCCTTACGACATCATCTTGGGTATGGACTGGTTGTCTACAGTGCATACTCAGATTGACTACATTAGGTGGAAAGTGCGGTGTGTCCGCATGGATGGGACCAGGATCATCTTCACCGGTGAGAAGGGAGCCTTTGTAGTGTAGGATGGACTTACGCAGATGAGATGGAAACCGATCACACATCAGCTAGCTAGTATCATCCTAGGATCAGTTGATATGGGGAGTCTGAGTTTTCCTATTGTGGTGGATCAGTATGTGGACGTTTTCTCGGACGACGTTCCAGGACTACCTCCTCATAGAGAGGTAGACATATAGATAGATCTGTACCCTAGGACATCATTGATATCTACTCCAGCATATCGGATGGATCCCATTGAGCTTCATGAGCTACAGGTATAGCTGGAGGACATGCAGGGAAAGGGATTCATCCGACCTAGTGTTCACCCTGGGCTAATCCAATTTTATTCACCAAGAAGGCGGATGGGAGCTTACGAAGATTTCTGGACTTTCGTCGCCTGAATTAGGTGACCGTAAGGAACAAGTACCCACTCCGGAGGATTGAAGACCTCTTTGATCAGCTCAATGGAGCATGATGGTTCTCTAAGATAGAGCTCAGGTCAGGCTATCAACAACTCAGAGTTCGAGACGAGGATGTGTAGAAGATGGAATTTAGGTGTCCGTATGGACACTATGAATTATTGGTTATTCCCTTCGGTGTATCCAACTATCCAGTAGTGTTCATGTGTCTCATGAACGGGATCCTCCAGAATTACCTCGAACACTTTTTCGTAGACTTCATCGACGACATACTGATTTACTCGACTACAGAGGAGGAGCATTCCTACCACTTGTGGGTTGTACTGGAAAAAATCCGATAGCACCAGCTTCATGGTAATCTCTAGAAGTTCCAGTTCTTGATTAGAGAGGTTCATTTCTTCGGACACATCATCTCAGAGGCTGGGGTTGCAGTGGACCCATCCAAGACCGAGGGGGTACTTGCTTGGGAGCCACCTAGGAGCGTGACAGAGGTGCAGAGATTCCTAGGTCTGACTGGGTACTATAAAAGATTTGTGCCAGACTTCTCCAGAGTTTCGGCACCTCTTTTATCTTTCACTAATAAGGAGAACCCCTTTGTGTTCTAAGATAGTTGTCAGTAGAGCTTCCAGGAGATGAGGAAGAGATTTACCAGTGAACCCATATTGAGGCTATTGGAAGGGGGTGTAGGATACGTGGTTTACTGCGAAACATCAGGGACCGGACTTGGGTGTGTCCTGATGTAGGAGAGGGAAGTGATTTCCTATAGTTCACGGTAGTTGAGGTAGCATGGGCAGAACTACGCTACCCATGACCATGCATTAGCAGCAGTGGTCTTCTCCTTGAATATGTGGTTGCACTATCTGATGGGCGAGTGCATTATAGTCTACTATGAACACCAGAGTCTCAGATACATCTTCTCGCAGAAGGACCTAAACCTAAGACAGTTGCGATGGCTTATGTTCCTTACATACTATGACTTCGTGATATTCTATACTCTTGGGAAGCAGAACGTAGTGGAAAATGCTATCAGTAGGAGATCAGGCATTCAACTACTATGATAGGCGATGGAGCATCTAGCCATGTTGTAGATATCCTTTGTAGATAGAGATGAATAAGCCTTTCTACAGTCACTCCTCCACTCCTTCAGTGAGTCCGAGAGTTACAACATGGGGACGTTGACTGTGAGATGCGACGTGCAAATATATCCACAGGGAAGGCACCTGATGGGTTTTCTGAAAGAGGGGAGCACCTCATCATCTTCAGAGGACACACTATGGTACCAGTTGAATTACAGGAGGGAGTGATGATATAGTTTTACACTTCCCCTCTAGCGGTACATTCAGGAGTTGTGAATATGTACCCGGATCTCAAATGACAGCACTGGTGGCTGGGCATGAAGAAGGTTGTAGCAGAGTTCGTTTCGCGATGCCTCACTTGTCATCAAGTGATGGCGGAGCACCAGGTATTAGCAGGCTTGGTATAGCTCATAGAGATCCCAGAGTGGATGTGGGATGGGATATCCATGGATTTTGTGATGGGGCTTCCACGTACATCTAGGGGACACAATTGTATTTGAGTGATCGTAGACCGACTCACCAAGTCGGCCCACTTCCTATCGATCAGAGTGTAGGGCTCAGTAGAGAGCTTGGGACACCTCTATGTTTAGGAGATCATATGACTTCATGGTGTTCCATCTTCTATCATCTCCAATCGAGACGCTCGCTTTACTTACCGGATTTGGATGGGGTTACAAGAGGCTTTTGGGTCGCAACTACATCTGAGCAATGCCTTCCATCCTCAGACGGATGGCCAGATAGATAGGACCATTATGACTCTCGAGAACATTCTCCGTGCATGTGTCCATGACTTTGGTCGTAGTTGGGAGGATCACCTACCCTTGGTGGAGTTTGCATACAACAAAAATTACCACTTCACCATCATGATGGAACCTTATGAGGAACTATACGTCCAACCTTGCAGATCACCTCTATGCTGGACTGACCGAGGGGAGTCAGCATTTGTAGGACCAGAGATGGTTCAGGCTATGATGGAGAAGGTAGAGATCATCCAGGAGCGGATGAAGACAGCACAGAGAAGACAGAAGTCCTATGCTGATAGGATACGGAGACCACAGGAGATCGAGGATGGCGACCACATTTTCCTACGTATCTCAACTTGATGAGTTATATGGATATTTGGATAGGGTGACAAGTTATCTCCGTGCTTAATTAATCCATTCCAGTTTTTAGCAGGGTAGGAAAGGTGGCTTACTGTCTGGCCCTTCCACCTCAGTTGCACTGGATACACGATGTCTTCCATGTATATCAGCTAAGGAGATACGTGCACGATCCATCACACATCATCGATCATGGGGAGCTAGACAACGATGACAGGGTGACATTCACAGAGGTCCCAGTGGAGATTGAGTGTTGACAAGGGAGGGTCCTACGTGGGTCGTCGATTCCTCTGGTGCGCATTCGCTGGAAGCACAGGAACCTCCAAGAGATTATCTGGGAGTGGGAGGCTCAAAGGCGTGCTGAGTACCCGCATTTGTTCCCCTGGTGTATGTTGTATCATTACGGGGACGTAAAGTCCTGAGGTGGGAGTAATTTAAAGAACCGTAAATTTCGAGGAAATTTTTTTCTTAAATACTTCGGAATTTTACGAGTCTGTGGCTTCTGACGGCACTTGATTCCGAGGCCCGGTATACTCGGAATCAATTTCTAGAAGTGTTTTTCGCGTACGTTCAGTAAACGTACGTGTGGGTTTTTCTATCTTCTGAACTAGTGCTCAGAATTGAAAATCGAGGACACCGATGAACTCGTAGTGCCAGTAATTTTTTATGGGGACCTTTACCGTAGTTGCGTTTTATGCGGGTTGAAATTTGAAAATTGGGGTTTAATTAAGATGTTAAATAAAATAGTTAGAACAATTTTATATATCTATGGAAGTCAATTCCTCCCATGGGAAGTTATTGGTGGGTCCCACACCCACCCATCATCCCATGTGTAGATATTTGAGAGGTGGAGCCCACATGATCCCCAAACTTTCACCTCCCATAACTCTCTTCAAACTCCCCAATTAATTTCCCTCCCTTTAATGAGATACCCCCCTAATTATGATAACTCTTCCTCTCTCCCTCTCCCTCTTTAATGTTTTCCAACACATGTTAATCAAAGAATTCTAACACCTCAATTAATTAAATAATGTTTTTTGAATTTTGAAATTCATGTGTTAATAAAATAATAGCCTTGGCCTATTATTTTATTTTTGGGGCATTCGTTCTGTTAAGGAGAGTTGGGAGAGAGCTCTTGAGTGAGAGAGAAAAGTATTCCTCTCCTCAATAGAGAATATTTTTCTTCTCAGAAGAAGAATACCAACCTTCAACGAAGAATGAGTTGGCGAAGAATGCTCCATGATTCTACAATCCTCTTCTTGATCCACATTAGGGGAGGAGACACCGACGTAGGGAACTCTCCAACGACTATAGTTCTTTCTCCGACGTTGATGGAGAGACATCGATTTCCGCGTCTACGACATACAAACCTTATTCGAGGTGGTGTTTTTTTCATTTTGAAGTGTTAATCTCGTACCCCATTCTTTTTTGGAAATCATTGTTTATTTTCAGCCGACTACTACCACCTAACACGGATGTCGCGGGCCAAACTCACACGGCCCGATGACCCTCTGTAGTCTCTTTTGATTGCGATGGAAATCATGATAAGAAGGTGGCGATGAACGGGAGTGGAAGCCGTGCGCTAGCTGTGTGCGGAAGCACTGCGGGCCACAATCATGGGACGATTGGCCGAGGAAGAACTGACTGACCATAGCCCTCCGGGCCGAAGGGAGGAACCGCGGCGCCCCACGGCACTGTGTTGCGGAAGACCGCGACCCACATTCCATGGGCCGCTTCGGCAGAAGAACCTGCCGCCCCGTCGGTCGGCCGGGCGGAGGAGATCCGCGGTGCCGAGAGGGCGCCGTGCAGGACGAACCACGGCCTAGCCATGCGGGCCGCTTGTTCCAAGATGGCCGGCCAACTTCGGACGACCGATTATGGAGGGCGGCGCTGCCGGTTCGGGTAGTCGGGGGCACCCCCCCCCCCACCTCGGACAGCTCCGTCATCAGGCCGAGCCGCGGCCGAGCCATGGTCGGGCCACACTCTGCCAGGCCGGGACGTGCCGGTCCAGGCTAGTCTGACACCTCTTCCAGGTCAGACCCGCCAAAACTAGGTTAACTTGACCTCTCGGCCCACTAGGCTTAACGGGTCGGGCCTGTTTTTTTACTTAAGGGTGAATATCTTAAAGACCGCACGTTCGACCAACGCTCCATCTACGGCCCTGAGACCCTTACAATGAGGCGGTCCTTTTGTGATACTCTAAGTGAGTTTTGAATGGTATTGGAAAATAGATGGGCTTGTAACGAGCATATTTCCAATCGGGCCCCTGGAACAAAAAAGCCAACATCTCTTATACTGGGCGTCCGATTGACGCGCCATCTGTCACGTTGAGTTCATTTCGATGAGACAGAACATTGGGATACATCAACTCTGAACTTCGTGAAATTTTATGTATCGAACCCCTTTGGCTCGAGGAGAGAACCCTCCCGGAATCGAGTGTGGTATATGCCGGAACCCCAGAGATGGCTACGACTTTGATGACTACCTTGTTGGGATCTTCCATGGGTTCGATGATGATGACCACTATATATGGATCCT
Source organism: Viscum album (assembly GCA_963277665.1). Lineage (NCBI taxonomy): Eukaryota > Viridiplantae > Streptophyta > Magnoliopsida > Santalales > Viscaceae > Viscum > Viscum album. Next base: position 127,554 of record CAUJRU010000485.1, on the reverse strand, counting down.
ACGAGGGTTCAACAGCGACGACGACTGTACTTGGATCCTCCGTGCATTCGGCATCAACAACTAATATACTTGGATCCTCTGTGGGTTCGCCAGTGATGACTTCTGTACTAGGCTTCTACGTGGGTTTAGTAGAGGAGATGATTTAGAGGCTACATCTAATAATCTCCACCCTTGTTTGTGAGTAGTATGCATGTGTGAGATGAGTCTTGGCTTTCAATCATTATCATTGATATGATTGACTTCTTTCCTGTGTGGACAAGTTTGTGCTTGGGCTCGAGAGTTGGAGCCGAAATATAATTGATAACTTAGTTATATGTATGGGCATACACCTAAGTAGAGTCGGTTGATACTTCGTGATTGTATCATTTCCTTTGTGGTTTATCCTTCATGGATTCTGGGATACCTTCGGGGGTCTTAGGGTCTCTACTGAGTATAGTATACTAACCCCTACATGGGATATGCCCGCACTACATTGTGTTGGATGCAGACCACAGATATCACTGATCGAGGTGTAGGTTTGTGGTGCAGGATGATACCCGGAGGTGGACCACTTGGCTGGACGTACACGGGGTGGACAGCTGGACCTGAGGAGCCGAGGAGACCATCTATACCTACCCTTCAGGTGGGATATCCAGAGGATGACACAGTGGTTGCCTCTTTACTTTACATCTGTTGTACTTTCTTTTCAGTTGTACTATACTTTCAGTTGGGTTTGTATACTGGCCCATTTACTTTTCAACACTTAATTTTGTACTCAGATTACATAGTGCTTTCTTCACTTGCGTACTCTGTTGTGTTTTTTTACATTTATAAAGGAGATTCGTTCCATTTTATCAGGTTGTACGCCTTTAGTGCTAGTCACCATCACCTGGCCTATGGATGGCGGGCATGGGGTAGTCACGACACGGGCCCCGGGGACGGGTCGTGACAGAAATAGGGTGAGTAAAGGTGGTTTCATAATCATTATAAATTTATATTGAGTATTCTGAATTTATTATTTATTAATAATATAATATATTTATAGGAGGTAAAAGGATAATTAAAAATAAATTGACCATTTAAGGCGATTACCTCTTCTTTGAAATAACTCATTTAGATCTCCTCATAAGGGAAATTGGTATGGAACATTAGAAATACCAGAAACTAAAGAATGTGAATATAGGAGTGTGTAATAGAACTCTATAGAGTTCATTCATTATAAAAGGCTCAATGTGGGGAGAAGATAATAAAGGATGGATTCCCTTATATAATTCATGGGAGGATCAGACATGGAACCTCCAATAAGATTAAAATATATTAAAGTCATTATAAATCCAAAATGGTTCCAATTTTCCTATAAATTGGTAGGGGATGAAAATTTTAACATATATTTTCCATATTTTTCTAGTTTAATAATTTTAATATTTTTTAGTAATTTAATAATATATTATTTCATAAAATACCATTATTCCCAATTTAGACACCATTCATTTAATTTGACTTAAAACACATAAATTTACTGTTTTTATTGAATTATAATTATTTAAAAATGGTAATAATATGTCATATATATCTAAAAAATTCTTTTAAAACATTAAATCACTCAAATTAAATTACTTTTAATATTTTTTTAAATCATTTTACATATTTTTTATTAATTGAAGAAACTATGCATGAGTGTTTCATAAGAATTTAAGGTAACAATTTAATCAAAAAAAATTTGAAATCAATTACCCTCATAAATATAATTTACTTTATAGAAAATTACTCTAAATATACAATCATAACTAGTTTTTTCTTTATGATAACACCTATGAGATATTTAAAACTATGAGATTGACATTTTGTAACTTTAATTGATTTAAAAGTTATATAGGTCGTTTTAATGGAAAAGTTCCCATTAAAAAACTATATTTATAGACAATGGTGATAAGTTTCTAATTTAACTCTTACAATAATAATTATGATGAAAAATTATTTCCATATCCCTTACATTTAACAAAGATTAACCAGATTTACCCTTTACCAATTTGATACATTCTAATAAGTTTACTATTCATATTGAAAAAAAATAAAGTGAACCTATTTAAAAAAATTGAACCTAATGATTAAAAATATTAAATCCATTTTATCAAATTCAATTTCAAAAAGTGCTATAAATTAGTTTTAAAATAAGCACACAACACATAATGAAAACAACTTTTTAGAAAAAAAATAAATTTAAAGTAGAAAACATGGTTTATTCTCATCCTATGATTATAAAAATATAAAATAAATTTTAAAACATTTAATTTAATATAAAATATAAAAATTTATTTAAAATTATTCACCAATAGTTACAAATTTCAATTTTTTTTTCATAAAAAAATATTGCGCGTATAAAAATATTTTATCAGAAACAAATTTATTACCTAAAAAATGGGTTAAATACTATATTAAAATATAAAATAAATTAAAATAAATATTATATTATATAAATTATAGTAAAAATAATTTTATATTGAAACCATTATAAAACAAAATTGAACTTTTTACATATATTTTTCAATAAAATAATTATTTTTCACTATTCACTAGAAAATCAATCTTTTCAAAAGAATCACAAAACTTCATCCTATAATAAATTTAATATGATGATTTAAAAAAATTAATTTTATAAAATAAAATTTTTAAAATTTCAATAAATTAATCACAATATTTTCTCTCAAATAGTAATAAAAATGTTTTTATGATGAAAATGTATTTTTGAAGACTGAAAAGATTTTACTAAAAATTGAGTGATTATTTAAAAAAGATTTATTATTAACTTTATATCAATAATTAAATTTATATATATCTAATAAATAAAATAAATATTATTAACATCTCTAAATTTAATGGTTAGGTTAAAATTATCATATAATATTATTTTAATAGTATATAAAAGTTTGTTTAAACTCAGTGTTGCATATAACACACAATATTGAAGAGAATAAAATTAATTGAATTGTTTTTATAAAATCATGGGGTGTAATATTAAATATCATTAAAATTTTATTAATCATTATATAATATGTTAAATGGGTAGTATATACACCACAAAAAAAGAAACGAGTGGTGAATATGGCATATGTCTCGCAGAATTAAAAGAGATATTAGAAACCCCTTACCTCAAGTCTTTACTTTCTTCGTACACATTTTATCCTTCTATATAATAAATATAATTTTATTATATATCTATTATATAATAATAATCATATATATAATACCATATATTATTTACCTATGACCTTTTACTAACCATTAATTCATAATTTTCTTGACAATATCAAGTTTCAGGTAATAACTGCTTCATTTTCCATGTTTGTTTTGGTTTGGTATTTTTTCTCCTTTTACATTGATCATAGTTATATAATCTAAAAAATTATTACCATTATATAATTATAATATATATTTATTATATCTGTAGTTATAGAAATCCATAAAATATTGATATAAAAAATGAATTACACTATTCATGGTGATGGTAGGTCGTACATACCCATAAACACTATTTCCATTTTATTGACGGATGGAATGAAAGAAATAAAAATAATAATTAGAATTTATATAATAATTTTTATATAATATATATCATATGTATTCATTAAATATATTCTTTTTTCCATCAATTTCAAAATAAAATAAAAAACATATCACATCTCTTCGTGGATGTGGTAGTCCACACATACACATGAGCATTGTTATCAGTTTCAAACAGATTAGAATATAAAAAGTTAGATTTTATATTTTAATTATAAATGTATAATTATATTATAAATATCATATAAATAATTTAAATATTTCGTTATATCCATCTATAATTTGCGGTGATGGAAAGAAAATTACATCGGTTTGGGAAGTGGTAGTCCACGGTATAGATGATCAACGCTTTCATTTCCGATTTAATGGGATAAGAGGTGGATATAGGTAATGAAATTAACATAATATCATATAAATATATGAGATATAATGATTTTATTATATCATAATGTTCTAATAATATTTTAATTTGTTTGAAGAAAAAATAAAATGAAAATCATGTTTAAGGACGATACATAATCTTTATTGAACCTCTTTAGGTCCACACCTAAAGCCTTTATAAGAATGTTTCCTAATAAAAATAATTCCACTAGGATGTTGATAGAGAATAAAGTATAATATTTTGGTATGAATTGGAAGAACCAAGAGGCTTTGGAAGTGATAATTTTATAGGAGAGTGGGCTCCCTTTTATAAGTGGGAGAGATGACACACTTGGAATTTTTTAAAAGAGAAAGCTATAACAATATATTATGATTGAAAAAATGATTCAAAATGGTTCATTAGAGAACCATAGATTATATAATGTTAAAATATTTCTAGAAATTATGAATTAGAAATGGTTTTTGGTCATTTCAACCCTTATATATTTATTTTAACCCCCAGGTAAACTCACTTTAACCTTTACCGCTATATTTAATTTTAAATATTTTTTGATATTCACTATGAAAAAAATTAGGTTAAATTATTATATAGTATTAATTATTTTGATTCCAAACATGATATCCATTTTTAAAAATTCAGTTCATATATGTCGAATAATTTAATTTAAAATTATATCTATAGATGTGACAAAAATATTTTTTTCAAAAGAAAAGGTTTTCATACTTGTGTAATGATTAATTATAAAAATTCAATATGAATTTGATATTAATGATCTAAATTGGAATGATTATGATATAATTGAAATACTGTTACTTTTAAAACCATTTTAAATAAAACTGGGACCTAAAAATTTTCATGACACATCCCAAAGTGGGCTCGTACTGTGACTCCCCATACCACACTCTAATAGGCCAAGTGCTGGAGACTAGTGCCAAGTAGGCGTATCACTATCATGGGAGGCCATAGCCTAAGAACCTACACACAGACATTAATATCCAGCCTCATACAATGCTGAAATTTAAAAACAACTGAACAACCATGCATGCATACATCTAAATCCAACAACTAGAGTACTACATGATGTGAAGAAAAGAAAATAGGTCTAAATACAATCCCACCACAAAGAGTCAGATAACAAGTCCCATATAAATATAAATATGGGGACTACTGCCAGGATACCATAAGAACACATATATATCTATTAAGTCACACAAAGAACCATTTGGTCTTGGTTTGTCTAAGACTCGGTCAAAAGGTCGATTATCTACACAAGACACGACACATGCGGGATAAGCCCGTGCATGTGTGAGTATAAAAAATACTTGTAGGACACCCTGAAACCGAAAAGAATATAAAAAAGGAATAATATTCATTTCTACATAGTTATATGTCTACAATGCTTATAACAAGAATTTCGAGATATACTAAACAAAGGCACACGATCTCAAGGTAAAGTCAAAAAAATAAAGACATCCTAGGATCCCAGCTCGAGGATTCCACATAGAACTTATCTGAGAGAACAAAATCCCTACGTTTGATAGAATGTATGATGTTTATCCTATAGGTAGTGCTCGTAGGGTTTCATCAAAACAATTATACATATAAGTCTGAAGATATATTACAAACAGATGATGATCACTTCCAAGGCCATGGGGTATACCAACAAATCAATCTTGAAAAACCTTCTATGTATATGATTTGATCCCACATAGTGTTGGTCACTATGATACCAAGAACACCACCTAGAGATAGAATATGATAGAGGATCTCACTCAAGGCCTCACAGAAGGATTCCAACAACTAAATCCAAGAAGTACTACTAAGGGGATCACTGTCCTATATGTAGGAGGTGATTCTATACTAACCATTAAGAAAAGGATATGGGGAAAACACCCTAATGAAAACTGTTTATTATTTAGAATAAAAGACATACAATCCAATATTTAAGGATTACAAGATATGTAGTAGGGTTGAATGATGTACCCCATCGACCTTGGGTCCTGCCTATGTAAACAATCTTCATCTGTATAGAAGTACATGTTGTTGTACTACCTGTGCACTAGTATGCATATTAGCCCATGTATTCCCATACTGTCTTTGTCTATAAGGCCCCAGCCTAAAACATTACTTAATCTCGAGTTATTACAAGATTACACATTGATAATCTTTTCAGGTTTAGAGTTTTAGAGAATTAGATCATAAAACATGCATTACATTCCACATTTAAACAAAGTGGTTACATAAAATATAGTATTCATTTTTCCCATAAATGGAAACAAATTTAAAATAAAACATGGATTCTTTCTTGAAACTTCCATGCCACTATCATTAAATCATGTACCTTTCCCTTGACCTGTGAAAATAATTTGAAAAACATGGGATGAGCATAAAAATCTCAGTAAGGGATATCAAAATATGGAAAGGAAACATGAGTACCTATATACATAAGAATGAAATCATACATCACCCATAAAACATAATCACTTTAACATACCTCATCAAATCATGAATAAATCATAGAAATCTTAAGACATAAAGGTATCTTGAGGCATTCATAACATTCTTACGAAGGGAGTAAACCTCTTATTTACGTTTGGAATACCCATCACAGTATATTACCAAAATCTCTTCAGAGAAACCTTAACGTTTAACTCCTTCACGTTACCCAATGCATTGGAGAGCTATATCGGTCTCACCCGCCCTTAGTTTATCATGGAACCACCCGTCTTCATTACAATTCCCATGAACCATAACATAAGCGTACCACATAATACATGCATAAAGAAAACATAACATTTCCACATTTCAATCACAAGATACCAATACAACACATTGATATAAAATCATCAATACCAAAATAAAATAAATGTTAAACATGGTATTTGTTTTTCTTTTAAAAAAAGGCATGACTTGTAGGGGAATACGAAACACTAATAATGGTCACGGCGGCGGAGAAGTCGTTGTCGCCTCATACGTACGAATTTTTTTTCCCTTTTGTCGTTTAGTAAAATTCTTTGTATAAAGAAGATTACTTCTAGAAAAACTTAAAAGTCGTAGGGGTTTATACACCTTATAAAAGAAGGTTGTGTATAAAACAAAATATGCCTCAATGAATGGAGATTGAGATGAAGTCCAATAAAAAGATCATTTTTAAATAAAATAGATTCACTATATGTACACATAAAGAAAGTATAAATACAAGACATGACATAATAATATCATGACATAATTTGAAAATAGGAGATTAACCCAAAGAATAGAAATTGGGTTAAGAAGTTCCCTTACCTCGTATCCGACTTGACTTGATCGTTATTTAATCTCCTGAATAATAAACTTGAGTTAATTAATACTTGATTAAGAACCTTTTTCAAGTTCATTATTCCTTTTATATCATTTATTACCATTTCATGAACACTATGTTATTATTTATGTTTATAACGGTCGTTTTAATGATCATTGGTACTTGAGTCAAAAATGATCTTCTGATATTTACAAGTTGTTCACGTAGTCAAATATCCATTATCTCAAGAATTATATTCATGATGTAGATGCCATATATATCATATATATCCAGTATATACATGTATTTATATTATTACATAATCATTTATAGGTATGAAATGAAATGCACCGTTCATAGAGATGGTAATCCGTACGTACGCATGAACGCTACCTTCATTTCAATGTCATATTAATGGAATTAAAACTAAAAGAGAGATATGTATATTTTAATTCCAGAATTATATTCATAATTTTGATTCAACATAAATCATATATATCCAATATATATATGTACTTATAATAGTACATTACATTTGGGGATAAAAAATGAAATGCACCGTTCATGGAGACGGTAAGCCGTACGTACGCATTATTGCTACTTTCATTTATATCTCGTACATTAATGGAATTAAAACATAATGATACATAATTGTATTATAATTCCAGTATGGTATCATATATAATATCATTAAATCTATCCTTTATATGTACCACATATGGTATTAACGAATCAAATCACTTTGAGGGGGCGGTAGTCCGCACTTCCTAAAATGAAGATATCGTGTTTACCCATAATGGAAACCATAAAGGTATGCCATAAATGAAAAATACAGAAGCTTAAGTAAAACATAAACATATTATATATCATATATAAATATAGTGACATCTTAATGGCCTCCTTTGAAGGTGTTTGAAAAATATTGAACAATCATCATTTCATGAAGCAGAAATTCACCATCCACGGAAACAGTATGTTCTTTAACCATTATATGTAGGTGTGTGTAAGTGTAGCTCGAATACTTCTTATAAAAACATACTAGTATATTGAAGATATTTAAGTTGTTACAAAAGAAATGAATAAAAAGAGTTTATGGGGTTGGAGAAGAAAAATAAAATAAAAGAACACAAGTGAAGACATTATCTTAAAATCGGGTAACTCTCTTTGATTTGAGCTCAAAGGCTTCCATGGGAAGACTTCTGCCCAAAGTGAGGTTTCAAGAAGGAAGAGAGGGATGTGGAGAGACAAAATAGACAAGCGGTTGACTGAGGTAAAGGCTTTGGAAGTGTGGGTAAGGTGGTAGAGGTGGGGGCCTTTTATAAGAGGAGAGGAGGGGCACTTTTGGAAAGTTACAAAATGTTACTTTATTTTCAAATGAGTTTCGGATTTTAAAGGACCCAAATTGATTTATTTCGAGGATAAGGTGATAAGGGTTCGGAATATACTCATCCAATAAGTCTTTGGCATGTGTAGGTCTTAGATGTTACATTATATTTTTATTTTATTTAAATCTTTCAATAATGAGGTAATCGCTGCATCATCATGATGTCATAAATAATTTAATTTATTTAATGTCTAAAAATTATGAAAAAAAATATGATGTAGGAAATCGTTTTATATTTCCAATGAATATTTATGGTCCAAAATATCATTTATGTAGACAAAATTAATTTTTTTTACTCAGGTGATACACTCTGTTATGTTTAACTTTCTTTAACAATAAAAAGATAAAAAGTCACTTTCACACAAAAGTGATTCCATGGGGTCCCCAGGTTTGGAACAAGGAATCCCATGTTCTGCCATGAGACAAACAGTATCATTAGGACACATTTTGGTGTCAATTTTTATTATTATGATATTATTTTATTATCCTTAACTACCTGATTACTCATTAATCAAGATAATTAAAGATAATTACCATCGTTACTATTCATAATGTCCGAAAAAAAGAGTGTCTTGATTACATAATTTGTACCTTCTGATTCCAAATATTTTATCCATTTTACCAAATTCCAAACACAGAAATTGAAATAATTTATAAAAAATAATTCTCATTGTCAAAACAAATAGCGGGTTTTTTTCGAAACAATATCTATGAAAAGTTTGGCATTAGTTTATGCCCAATTCCAAAGTGAAATTAATCCTAATGACCACCATTGGAATAAATGGTAAAAATATATTCATATTAAACTTTAATACCAATTAAAATGATAATATAATCAAATAATTATATTCTCCCATTTCCATTCTGGTACTGGTAAAGGCTGAAGCACCCATTTCGGTAACTACCGCTCTACTTTAACGTGCTGACAATTCAAACACTTCATAGTAAAATCAGCAATATCTATTTTCTCTCCATCCCACCAATAATAATCCCAAAGATCTCTATACATCTTATTACTTCCAGGATGAACTAAAAACAGAGAAATATGAGCTTGACATAAAAAATCTATCTTCAACTGTGAATCACATGGCAAACACAATCTCTTCCCAAATCTCAAAATACAATCACTATCAATGTTGAATTCAGGCAACTTACCCTTCTGAACCAGCTCTATCTTTTTCTGCAACTCGCTATCTTTCTTCTGTGCTTTCTTGATTCTGTCTGATAGAAAAGATTTCACTGATACCTGAAACCAAATAGAAGTACATCTTGCACCAACAACTTCAATGCCAAAGTTCTTCAAATCCTTAACCAAAGGATCACATTCCAAACACAACATTTTTAATGAAGAAAAACTTTTTCGACTAAAAGCATCAGCCACTTTATTTGCTTTCCCCAGAAGGTAATGAATTGTACAATCATAATCCTTGATTAATTCCAGCCATCTCCTCTGTCTCATGTTCAATTCTTTCTGAGTGAATATATACTTTAAACTTTTGTGATCGGTATATATTTCACACTTTACTCCATACAAATGTTGCCTCCAAATTTTTAAAGCGAAAACAACAGAAGCTAATTCTAAATAATGTGTAGGGTAATTTACCTCATGAGTTTTCAACTGACGTGAAGCACAATCAATTACCTGATCATTCTGCATTAGGACACAACAAAGTCCTTTCAATGAAACATCAATGTAGATAACAAACTCACCATTCCTGGAATGTAGTGCCAAAACTGGAGCATTCACCAATATTCTTTTCAGTTCTTGAAAACAATCATCACATTCTTTTGTCCAGATAAACTTAACACCCTCCCGAGTTAGCTTAGTCATTGGACTAGATAACCGCGAAAAATTTCTAACAAAACTTCGGTAATAGCCTGCCAAACCAAGGAAACTACGAATCTCGGTTACATTTGTTGGTCTTGACCATTATTCAACAACCTTTGTCTTTGCAGGATCAACAGTTATCCCATCTTTAAAAATAATATGACCAAGGAAAGAATTTTTTTGCAACCAAAACTCACACTTGCTGAATTTCCCATACAATTTCTTTTCTTTCAAGGTTTACAAAATAACCCATAAATGTATTTGATTCTCCTCTTTACTTTTATAAAACACCAAAAAATCATCAATGAAAACCACCACAAACTTATCCAAGAACTCATGGAAAATTCTATTTATTAAGTCCATGAATACAGAAGGTGCATTGGTTAGACCAAAAGGAATTACTACAAATTCATAATGGCCATATCTTGTACGGAACACAGTCTTCAGAATATATTCTTCCTTTACCTTCAACTGATGGTACCCCGATCTCAGGTCAATCTTTGAAAAGTACTGAGCTCCCTAGAGCTGATAAAACAAATCATCGATATGAGGTAAAGGATATTTGTTCTTAATAGTGATGTTATTCAAGGCTCTATAATCAATGAAATGTCTCATTGAACCATATTTCTTTTTAACAAATAAAATAAAAGCACCCCATGGTGATGTGCTTGGTCGAATGAAACCTTCCTCTAATAAATCTTGCAATTTCTCCTTCAACTCTAAAAGTTCAGTTTGAGCCATTCGATAAGGGGGTTTTAAAATTGGCTTAGCATCAAGAACTAAGACAACAGTAAATTCAACTTCCCGATCTGGTATTATTCTAGGAAAATCATCAGGAAAAACATCAGGATACTCATTTACCAATAGCACATCATTAATCTGAACAGTTCCTTTATTTTCAACGATGTGTGCAAGGTAACATTCATTTCCATCTTTTACAAGTTTCTCAGCCTCTTGATATGTTATCAACAGTAAGGGTTCATTCTTGTACACAAACAGAAAGTCTTTATGAAATGAAACTTCTTTATCTCTACAGTCAATCTTAGCATGGTAAATAGAGAGGCAATCCATACCCAGGATAACATCAAACACTACTAGAGGTAAAACAATAAGGATCGCAAGTAGGTTCTTTCCACGAATAAGGATAGGAAGATTCTTATAAATTATTTTTGACTCAACATTTCCCCCCGGTGTTTTTACTACAAGTTCAGGAGTCATTTATTAATATGGTATTCCCATTTTACTAGAAAAGGTTTCAGAGATGAAAGAATGTGTAGACTTCGAATCAAACAACACACTGGCATAATCTGAAAAAACAAACAGTGTACCTGATACAACTTCATTTGATGGCCCAACATCTTCTGAAGTAGTTGCAAAGGATTTCACCACCCCTTTCTACTTGTAGTCTAACTGCTTCCCATCACTCAAGATCTTTGTCGGACACTCATTTTCATAGTGAACCATCTCATTGCACTTGAAACATTTCACTAACTGTAAATAAAATTTGGTCTTACCATCACCTTGATCTTTTTTAGTGCAATCACTAGCCTTATGCCCTATCTTACCACATCAGTAGCACTTTCCAGAACTCAGAATACATTCCCCATCATGCCTTTTACCACATTTATCACGAACTGGAAACTTAGTTTTCTTACTGTCACACCTTTTTGAAGAATTCATTCCTTTCTCCTTCCACCTCAGTCTCTTCTTCTGTTAGTTGTTATAGAACACTTGATCATCAGAAAACTCTATTTCTACCTTCTTAGCACATCGAACAAGATTTTCATAACATTTGAACACACGAGAAGCTAATGCCCTTAGATATTTTGGCTTTAATCCTGAGTACAAACGATTGATTTTACTATCAAGGTCTCAGATAAAATTTGGAGCATACCTTGCCGATCGAGTGAACCATTCTTCATAGGCAGCCATTGAGTCCTACTCTTGCCTCAATTCCAGTAATTGTTTTTCCATGCTAAGTCGAACAGCCTTAGGAAAATACTTCTCAAGAAACATACCTTTGAATTAATCCCAGTCGAGAGCATCAATCTCATCAGCGTCCCTAATATTTTTAACCATTGACCACCACTGATCTGCTTCACCCTCCAAACGGTAAATAACAAGACTAACCTTTTGATTGTCTGAACACCCCATGACATCAAAAATCATCTTCGGTGCTTTAATCCACCCTTCAGCTAGCACAGGGTCAGATGATCCTCTGAATGATGCGGGATGTTGCCTCATGAAATGTTCCACTACTGACATGTTCATCTGCGGTTGATCTGGCTGATCTCGTGCATGGATACCACCACCTTTTATCACTTGAGTCAACTGTGCCATTACGTCAAAAAACTGTTTAGTTCCAATTCTGACCATCTTAGGATGCTGATTCGGAAGGTTATTTCCTTCTGTATGCCTTTCTAGCACTACTTCCCTGTTTCCTCTTCGGAAAACCATTCTAAAAACACCTCTTAGATGAAGCAACATGGTAATCTTCAAATGCTATATAATTTCAATTTGACCATAAAAAAATTGTTTTGGATAATCATTTAATAGAATTCTAACTCCTAATGTTATCCAAACCGACCTCTGATACCAACTATAAGTCCCCAGCCTTAAACATTACTTTATATCGAGTTATTACAAGACTACACATTGAGGATCTTTTCAGGTTTAGTGTTTTTGAGAATTAGATCATAAAACATCCATTACATTCCACATTTAAAAAAAGTGGTTACATAAAAGATAGTATTCATTTTTTCCATCAATGGAAACATATTAAAAATAGAACATGGATTCTTTCATGAAACTTCCTTGACACTATCATCACATCATGTACCTTTCCCTTGACCTGTGAAAATCATTTTAAAAACTTGGGATGAGCATAAAAAGCTCAATAAGGGAAATAAAAATATGGAAAGGAAACATGAGTACTTATATTCATAAGAATGAAATCATACTTTACCCATAAAAATTAAGCACTTTAACATACATCATCAAATCATGAATAAATAATAGAAATCATAAGACATAAAGGTATTTTGAGGCATTCATAACATTATTACGTAGGGAGTAACCCTCTTGGTTACGTTTGGAATACCCATCACAATATATTCCCTAAATATCTTCGGAGAAACCTTAACGTTCAACTCCTTTGCGTTACCCAATGCATTGGAGAGCTATATCGGGCTAACCCGCCCTTAGTTTATCACAGAACCACCCATCATCATAACAATTCCCAAGAACAATAACATAAGCGTACCACATAATACATGCATAAAGCAAACATAACATTTCCCCATTTCAATCACAAGATATCAATACAACACATTGATATAAAAACATTATGAAAACCATTTTTAATACCAAAATAAAAGAAAATTAAAACATGGTATTTATTTTTCTTTTAAAATAAGGGTTGGCTTTTAGAGGAAGCTGAAACTCTAATAATGGTCACGACGGTGGAGATGTAATTGTCGCAGCACACGTATGACAAATACATTCACTTTTTTCGTTTAGTAAAATTCATTGTATAAAAATTATTCCTTCCGAATAAACATAAAAGTCAAATGGGTTTATACACCGTATAAAAGAAGGTTGTGTAAAAAAAAATATGCCTCAATGAAAGGAGATTGATACGAAGTCCCATACAAAGATAATATTTAAATAAAATAGATCCACTATATGTACACATAAATAAAGTATAAATACAAGATAGGAATAATAATATCATTACATAATTTGAAAATAGGAGATTAACCCAAAGAACAGAAATTGGGTTAAGAAGTTCCCTTACCTTGTATCTGACTTGAATTGATCATTCTTTAATCTCCTAAATAATAAACATGAATTAATTTCTATTTTCTTAATAACCTTTTTCAAGTTCATTATTACTTTTATATCATTTATTACCATTTCATGAACACTATTTTATTATTTAAGTTTATAACGGTCGTTTTAACGATCATTGGTACTTGAGTCAAAAATGTACTTCTTATATTTACAAGTAGTTCACGTAGTCAAATATCCATTATCTCAAGAATGATATTCATGATGTAGATGCCATATATATCATATATATCCAGTATATACATGCAATTATAATATTACATAATCATTTAGAGGTAAGAAGTGAAATGCACCATTCATGGAGACGGTAAGCCGTACGTACGCATGAACGCTACTTTCATTTCTATGTCATATTAATGGAATTAAAACTAAATGAGAGATATGTATATTTTAATTCCAGAATTATATTCATATTTTAGATGTAACATAAATCATTTATATCCATTATATATATGTACTTATAATAGTACATTACATTTGGGGATAAGAAATGAAATGCACCATTCAATGAGACGGTAAGCCGTACGTACGCATGAACGCTACTTTCATTTCTATCTCATACTTTAATGGAATTCAAACATAATGATACATAATAGTATTATAATTACATTATGGTATCATATATAATATCATTAAATCTATCCTTTATATGTACCACATATGGTATTAACGAATCAAATCACTTTGAGGGGGCAGTAGTCTGCACTTCCTAAAATGAAGATATCGTGTATACCCATAATGGAAACCATAAAGGTATTCCATAAATTAAAAATACAGAAGCTTATGTAAAACATAAACATCTTATATATCATATATAAATATAGTGACATATTAATGGCCACCTTTGAAAGTGTTTGAAGAATATTGAACTATCATCGTTTCGTGAAGCATAAATTCACCATCCATAGAAACAATATATTCTTTAACCATTAGATATAGGTGTGTGTATGTGTAGCTCGAATCATTATTATAACAACATCCTAGTATATTTAAGATACTAGAGTTGTTACAAAAGAAATCAATAAAAAGAGTTTAGGGGGTTGGAGAAGAAAAATAAAACAAAAGAACACAAGTGAAGACATTACCTTAAAATCGGGTAACTCTCTTTGATTTGAGCTCAAATGCTTCCTTGGGAAGACTTCTGCCCAAAGTGAGGATTCAAGGATTAAGAGAGGGATGTGGAGAGACCAAATGGATAGGGTTTGGCCGAGCTAAATGTAACACCCGAGATTTTTATGTTATATAAATCATCAAAGGAATATTTTTCTACACAAAACACTTGCTTGGCTTGCTTTACACGAAATCTCGACCTTCCTCGATAGCTTGCGTCGTACGCAATACCGAGTTTCAATAAACAATGATATGCTAATAAAATATTATTAAAACTAGCCTTTATGAATAGTAATGACCACTATTTGAAATTTTATAAATTTTATTTTTCAAAATGGACTTCATTTTTGGATTCGGAATATCAAAATTAGCCTAGGGTGAAATTTTGATATTTTTCTGAAAACTTTCAATTTTTGATGAATAGTGAAACCACTAAGTGGTAGTTAAAAAACTGAATTTTTCATAAAACATAATTTTTCCGCTTCTGTGAGTGGAATTTCAAAAATCCGAGAGACACGGTTGATATCAGTAAGTAAAATGTGGTTCAATGAGATGAAAATAATTTTTTGGTGAATAGTAACTTTTTACTTTTTTTACCACGGTTAAAAGTAAATAGGGTAATTAAGGGTAAAAATGATATTATTATTACCCTAAAACATGTCCTAATTCTATTGGATAAGTTTAATTCGACTGAAAACAACCCTAGGAATAAACTATGACAATTTAGTCCCACTTGGATTAGATTAGGACATTTATTATTAATTTATTTAAAGATGCGTTAAAATAGTTAAAGTCAAAGTTTAATAAGTAAATAATTTTTAATATGGGGTTATATATAAGATAAATTCGACTATAAATATTAATTAGAAATATTACAAGATTTAATACATAATGGTATTTTATTTGTAATTTTTAGACATTAAATAATTTAATTTATTTATGACACAAAGATGATGCAGTAATTAACTTATTAATCAAATATTGACATAATTGATGTTATAAACACAAAAATAAATGTAATTTTACACTTTTTATGAATTACACTAATTTTCTAGATTAATATGACATGTTAGTATTGATTTAATTAACTTAGTTCGAACTAATCATTCTGTTATGATTTTCACAAAAATCAATTACTAAACAGTGTTAAAATTGACATAAAATAGTTTTAAAAACAATATTATATTAGTAATTGTTATTTTATTCCTAAAAATATATGGTTCGTCAAATGACTTAGATAAGGTTATATATATTAATAATAAACAACTTGGGGTCCTTTTGGCTGCTTATAGTATGTTTATTAACATTATAGTATAAGAACACAGGAAGACACGATAAAAGTAAAATTATTTAACTTAATGATAAATCTAAATGATAAGGTTAAAATAGTAACCTAAACTTTTCAAAATTATATTAGATGAAATTTTTTCAACCCATCCCCACCTTAGCTTCGAAATAAATCAATTTGGAGCTATTTAAGACCGAACTTCACTTTATAATAAAATAATATTTTTCGTTATTCCAAAGGTGCCCCTCTCCTCCCTTATAAAAGGGCACCTCCTCCCTCTCTTCCTCACACCACTTTGAGCCTTCATGATCGGCCAACCCCTGCCACTTTATCCTATCCACTTCCCTAGAGACATCCTAGAGGTCCTGGTCTTCTTCAAAGACCATTATTAGTGCCCTAAAGAAGGTCTCAAAGAAGCACTTCAATGAAGAGGTAATGTCCGTTACCGATTCTTTCATCTTTATTTCTTCTTCCACTTCGTCTTCTTTAGTTGTTTCATTATGAAGTAATAAAATAAATATCAATAATATACTGATATGTTATTATATGTATGAAACAACCCTATTTCACCATCTATCCATCCTACGGAAAAAGAAATCACCACGCGTGCGTACGTACGGAATACCGTCTCCACGCCGTGGTGTAATCTATTTTCCACCACCAACTTACTTGGATGGGTATAATGGTGTAAATAATGACTATATATGACTATTATAAAGTGATAATGATTCTGAAATGGTATACATACACACCAATACAATTCCACAATCATAGAAACAATATCATCACTCGTGCGTACGTACGGAATACCGTCTCCACGATGTGATGCCATTCGTTTTACATGATCTTCATTTCATAATGATTATATAAATGAATTGAATGAATTAATATGATATGTATTACATTAATACCATTATGTAGATGAGGTATCTATAACCTAAATAGAATAATAAGAATTTATTCGACAAAACACGCATAAGAACAAAAAGTTATAAACACCCGAATAACAAGTAGCAATGAAATATTACTACTAATAAGCTAAGAATATGACCATATATGATATCATAAAAATAATTATGATTCTGTAATAATTCAATAACATTATTTAAATCATTATACAGGAGTTTCAGACACGTATAAATCATATCGGACCTAAGGTAAGGGAAATATCACAATCTCATTTTTATCCGAGATTGTTTATACTTTAGTATTTACTGGGGTGTATTTTATCATCCACATACTTGTTTCCTCAATATGTAATATTATTTCCATCCACATACAAATTTTTCAATCCAATTTTACCCTTCGGTGAGTTTTTAGTAAAAGATATGAAAGGAATCTTTTGTCATTTTTTCGTACGAGGTACTTTTTGACTTTTCCGAAAAAAGTACGAGAAGAATGATTTTTTAACTTATACGGCATGAATGGATTTTAAAAAAATTATTTCCAAGAATCTTCCTTTACAAGTTTTCAAGTTTATTTTTAATCAACTTTTTTTAGTTTAATATTTTATGACATGTTAACAAAAGAAAATGTTTTTGAAGTAGAAAGGATATTTTCCTCAAGAATGGAGATCAAGTGTTTTATCAAAATTATTTTCCATCGAAGATAATATAGGGTTCTGTTTTTATCCCTATTATTACATTGATTTGATTATGTTTTCATGGAATTATTTTTTATTAATTCATTTATCTTATATGAATTTTTTTATGATGTCATGATGTTTAGGATTCCCATTTTTATTACATGGGTTATGCAATGATGTATGATTTATGATTTTGTGGCACACATAAGAATGGAATCATTATGAGATGGGTGGGACCTATATCTACCTCTAATGCATTGGGTAAATATTTTATATCGCATGAGATAGACATGGATGGAACGGTAGGTTATACCGGTTCAGTGAAACAGGACTGAAACGAGGGTGACTTGGTTGAGAAATAGACTTTGTCCACTAAGATAGTCTTGGCAATGAGTCTTGACTAATAAGATATGATTATCTATGATTATGTGTGTATGCCACAAAGTTTCATGTTTTATGTTATGATTATTGGAATTACATTTCACTACTATGATTTACCCCATGTTATGAAATTATGATCTCTTTTGCAGGTTAAGATTTCCAAAAGTTATGTGCTTATGTATAAGATGTGATTGTTATTTCTTTTCTTTACCCTTACTAAGAATTTGAGTTCACCCTTTTGTATGTTTTATTTCCCCAGGTCAGGAAGAAGGTTATTAAGTAGAATATTCCAAAAAGGGACTCTAGATAAGATGAAATAAATGGGAGGCAAGGTAGATGCTTTATGAACCAGTTGTTTAGGTTTCCCAGTTTCTAAAGACACTATACCTATACGATCCTTTTTTGGTTTTGTTATATGTTGTAATAAGTGTGCTTCAATTCTGAAGTAATAACAATGTATGTAAAGTATGGGTCGTTATAGTTGGTATCAGAGGAAAGGTATAGTCAACCTTTGGAAACTAGGATGTGAAAGCCTTAGTAAGAACCCTAAGGATAAGTCTAGGAATAGAACACAATCTTAGTGTTTTAGAAATGGAAATGAATAACCTAGGATAAGACATTAAGTGTGAAATCTTATTCTTGATTATGTGGTTTTCCTATTATAATTAGTGTT
Organism: Viscum album; assembly: GCA_963277665.1. Lineage (NCBI taxonomy): Eukaryota > Viridiplantae > Streptophyta > Magnoliopsida > Santalales > Viscaceae > Viscum > Viscum album. The sequence continues at coordinate 108,254 of CAUJRU010000485.1, read as the reverse complement.
TCTCACACTATTCTTCTTGGTTTTAGTCAATGGCTGGAACCTGAAGGAATCATGTTAATGCGGAATGCGACGGGCAATGCAATGATTGTCCCCCTGAGCAACCAAACGTTATGGGAGAAGGAATGCAAAATCTTGTAGCCATGCTCACACAACTTTCTCAAGCTATGAATCACGCAGGACTTCCAAACGAGTAAAGGAAGGAGCAAAATTCTGTTGAATCCTTCATGAGTCAGCGTCCACCTTCTTTCAGCGGGTCTACTGATCCATTAGTCGCTGAACAATGGATTAGTACTACTGAAAAGATATTTTCAGTTCCTCAATGTTCTGATCATGATAAAGTCATCTTAGTAGTGTATCGTTTGGAAGGTGATGCTGATCAATTGTGGAATCTTATTAAGATTACGAGGCAAAGGGATGAAATTGAGTCCATGGAATGGGACGAGTTCAAGAACTTATTTTTCAATAAGTACTTCCCTCGTATTCTCTGATCAAATATGGAGAAAGAGTTTATTGAACTGAAGAAAAAGGATGATGAATTTGTTGGTACCTATGAAGCAAATTTTACAAGACATGCAAGGTACGCTTCTGGTATTATTATCCAACCTGAGAGTAAGATCGATCGATTCTTTAGTGGCTTAAACCCAGGTCTTGGAAGGGCCATATCCATATGGGACTTCAATATCTATGAGGAAATCGTTCGATGTGCTCTCAAAGTTGAGATTGTGATATGAGTAACCCATCAGTCATATGGGTTTGATAAGAAGAGGAAAATGGAATTCGAAGGAAAATATAAAGAGAACACTGAAAACAATATGAGCTTTCCCTTATGCTCAAAGTGTGGAAAGAAACATGGAGGGAGTTGTCTTAAAGGGAAGATTAAATGTTTTAAGTGTGGAAAGGAAGGTCATCGGGCATTTCAATGCCGTGATGATGGGAAGAAGATGTCTAATGATGCAAACAAAGGAAGGGACATACAGAATGAACCTACTACACTTCAATGTTTCAAGTGCAAGTATATGAGACATTATTCCAATAAATGCACTAATCCAAGGGTTGATGATGATGGTCGACATCAACAAACTCTTAAGGCTAAAGACAATGAAAAGTGACATGAAATTTCTATCAGCGATGTGGAGTACGATAACGATGTGGTAAAAGGTACACTTGCCATCCACTCTAAAGTAGCAAATGTTTTATTTGATTCTGGATCCACCCACTCCTTTATTTCTGAAGAATTTCCTAAGGGTATCACCGTATTACTTCAACAATTAGATGTTGAGTTAGCTGTGACAACACCTAATGGCACAACAGTCGCATCAATAGTTTATAATTCTTCTCCGATCGAAGTTTGTGGGAAAGTGCTTCCTGAAAATCTTGTGATCCTTCATATAGTGGAATTTTATGTGATTCATGGCATGGATTGGATTTCTCTACATGGAGCTCATATCAATTGTCAAAGAAGGGAAGTCACATTTCATATTCCAGATCAATCTATGATCATCTATCGATGCAAGGATTAACATAACCTTCCAGTGGAAATTTCTTCCATTTTATGGGTATTGATTCCACTAAATGAAGGTTATTTATCTCAAATGGTTGGTGAGAAACTCACGATTAAGAATATTCCCATTGTAAGACAGTTTGATGATGTCCTTCCGGAGGAATTACCGGGTCTTCCACCAAATCGTGAAGTTTAGTTCTCAATAGAAATCGTACCGGGTACTTTGCCTATTTTAAAGACACCTTATAGAATGGCCCCAATTGAGTTGTAGGAATTGGAGAAGCAACTCCAATAGAATCTTGATAAGGGATTCATACGCCCAAGTGCGTCACCTTGGGGAGCACCTGTTCTGTTTGTTAAAAAGAAAGATTGATCAATGAGACTCTGCATTCATTATCGAGAACATAACAAGATCATTATCAAAAATAATATCCTCTCCCATGCATTGATGACTTATTTTAACAACTACGCGGAGCTCAATACTTTCCCAAGATTGATCTTCGTTCAGGGTATCATCAATTTAAGGTAAAAAGGGAGGATATACCAAAGACGGTTTTTCGTACAAGTTATGGACACTATTAATTTATAGTGATGCCATTTGGTCTTACTAATGCCCCTGCTATCTTCATGGATCTAATGAATAGAGTCTTGAGAGACTATCTTGAAAATTTGTGGTAGTCTTTATAGATGATATTCTTGTCTATTCAAAGAGAAAAGAAGAACATGAAGATCACTTGATAATTATATTGAATACCCTGAGAAAGGATAAGCTTTATGCTAAATTTACCAAGTGTGAATTTTGGCTTCAAAAAGTATCATTTTTGGGTCACATTGTCTCAAAAGAGGGTATATCTGTGGATCCAGCAAAAACAGAGGTTACCAAAAGATGGTCCAGACCAACAACAGTGACTGTGATCCGAAGTTTTCTTGGTTTGGATGGATATTATCGACGTTTTGTGAATGATTTTTCACGATTATCTAATCCACTCACCCAGTTGACTCGAAAAGGAGTTAAGTTTGTTTGGACGGAGGAATGTGAAGAGAATTTCAAGGAGTTGAAAAGAAGGTTATCCAGTGCACCTATGCTCACACTGCCTTGTAGTGGAGAAAGGTTTTTGATCTATATTGATGCATCCAAGAAGGTATTGGGGTGTGTTCTTATTCAAGATGATATGGTGATAGCTTATGCCTCACGACAGTTGAAAATCCAGGAGCAAAATTACCCAACACATGATTTGGAGTTAGCTGCGGTAATCTTTGCATTAAATATTTGGAGCCATTATCTTTATAGTGAAAGGTGTGATATTTATACTAATAATAAAATTTTAAAGTATATTTCCACACAAAATAAGATGAATATGCGCCAAAGAAGATGGTTGGAGCTGATTAAAGATTACGACTGCTCAATCCATTACCACCCTGAAAAAGCAAACAAGGTGGCAGATGCATTAAGTCGACAAGACCATGCTAGTTTATCCATGATGAGGATCACAAAAGATCCAATATTTATGGATTTACAAAGGATGGATCTTGGAATTATAATGAAAGGGGAAAAATCGTATCTTTCTCAAATGAATGTTCAACCATCTATACATGTGAAGATTATAGAGGCATAGAAAAAAGATGTCGAGTTACAAAAGAAGGTGAGAAATGTTCCTGAATTCAACCTTGATTGTGATGGGATAATAATGTTCAGGAATCAGGTATGTTTTCCTTCCATCCCAGAATAAAAGAAGGAGCTGCTGGATGAGGCTCATAGTTCTTCATTCTCAATTCATCCTGGAAGCATGAAGATGTATAGGGACCTGAAAGAGTACTTAGGGTGGGATGGCATGAAAAGAGATGTTGCTGAATATGTCTCTCGATGCTTGGTTTGTCAACAAGTTAAAGCTGAGAGACAGAAGTCTAAGGGGATGTTACAACCATTACCCATACCCGAATGGAAATGGGAAAACATCACTATGGACTTTGTCACAGGACTTCCTAAAACATCCAAAGGCAATAATGCTATCTGGGTCATAGTTGATCGTCTTACAAAGTCAGCACACTTCATTGCTATTAGAGAGGATTTCTTTTTGGATCAGAGTTATGTTTCAACACTGCTTATCATCCTCAGATAGACGGTTAGTCTGAGAGAAAAATTCAAATTCTAGAAGATATGTTGAGAGCTTGCTCTATGGATTTAAAAGGTGGTTGGGATCAACACATAACTTTGGTAGAATTTTCTTATAATAATAGCTTTCACTCTAGTATTCAGATGGCTCCTTATGAAGCTCTCTATGGAAAGAAATGCAGGACTCCAACTTGCTGGGATGAAGTTGGGGAAAGAAAGCTATTAGGACCTGATCTCGTTGATGAAATTGAAGAAAAGGTCAGATCTTTTAAACAACACATAAGAGTAGCTCAGAGTCGACAGAAAAGTTATGCCGACAACCGAAGAAAAGACCTAGAGTTTGAAGTGGGTGATAAAGTGTTCTTACGAATATCTCCCTGGAAGTGGGTTATGAGATTGGGAAAGAAGGGGAAGTTGAGCCCCAGATATATCTGTTTATTCGAAATATTGGATCGTGTTGGGAAGGTATCTTACCGATTGGCGCTTCCACCGAATCTCTCTCAAGTTCACGATGTGTTCCATGTATCTCTCCTGAGAATGTACATACCTGATCCTTCACATGTACTCAGCTCAGAAGTTGTACCGCTGGAGCAAGATCTTTCTTATGAAGAACAACCTATAGAGATTCTGGATCGTAGCGAAAAAGTCGTATGAAACAAGACCACTCGATTGGTGAATGTTTTATGGAGGAACCACTAATTAGAAGAAGCTACATGGGAGCTTGAGGATATGATGAGGGAGAGGTATCCTCATCTGTTTGTTACAAAGTGACGAATTTCGAGGGCGAAATTAATTTTAAGGGGGGTAGAATGTAACACCCGAGACTTTTATGTTATATAAATCATCAAAGGAATCTTTTTCTACACACAACAAATTCTTGGTTTGCTTTACACGAAATCACGACCTTCCTCGATAGCTTGCGTCTTACGCAATACCGAGTTTCACTAAACAATGATATGCTAATAAAATATTATTAAAACTAGCCGTTATGAATAGTATTAACCACTTTTTGAAATTTTATAATTTTTTTTTCAAAATGGACTTCATTTTTGGAATCAGAATATCGAAATTAGCCTAGGGTGATATTTTGAGATTTTTCTGAAAAATTTCAATTTTTGATGAATAGTGAAACCACTAAGTGGTAGTTAAAAAAATGAATTTTTAATAAAACTTAATTTTACCGCTTCTGTGAGTGGAATTCCGAAAATCCGAGAGACACGGTTGATGTCAGTAAGTAAAATGTGGTTCAATGAGATGAAAATAATTTTTTGGTTAATAGTAACTTTTTACTTTTTTTACCACGGTTAAAAGTAAATAGGGCAATTAAGGGTAAAAATGATATTATTATTACCCTAACACATGTCCTAATTCTGTTGGATAAGTGTAATTCGACCAAAGACAACCTTAGGAATAAAATATGACCATTTAGTCCCACTTGGATTAGATTAGGACATTTATTATTAATTTATTTAAAGAAGGGTTAAAATAGTTAAAATCAAAGTTTAATAAGTAAATCATTTTTAATATGGGGTAATACATAAGATAAATTCGACTATAAATATTCATTAGAAAGATAAAAATATTTCTTACATAATGGTATTTTATTTGTCATTTTTAGACATTAAATAATTTAATTTATTTATGACACAAAGATGATGCAGAAATTAACTTATTAATGAAATATTGACATAATTGATGTTATAAACACCAAAATAATTGTAATTTGACACTTTTTATGAATTCCACTAATTTTATAGATTAATATGACATGTTAGTATTGATTTAATTAACTTTTTAGAACTAAACATTCTGTTATGATTTTCACAAAAATCAATTACTAAATAGTGTCATAATTGACATAAAATAGTTTTTAAAACAAATATTATATTATTAATTGTTATTTTATTCCTAAAAGTCTAAGGTTTAGCCAAATGACTTAGATAAGGTTATATATATTAATAGTAAACAACTTGGGGTTCTTTTGGCGGATTATAGTATGTTTATTAACCTTATAGTATAAGAACAATAGAAGACACGATAAAAGTAAAATTATTTAACTTAATGTTAAATCTAAATGATAAGGTTAAATTAGGAACCTAAACTTGTCTAAATTCTATTGAATGAAAGTATTTAGACCAATCCCCACATTATCTTCGAAATAAATCAATTTGGAGCAATTTAAAACCGAACTTGACTTTATAATAAAATAATATTTTTAGTTATTCCAAAGGTGCCCTTCTCCTCCCTTATAAAAGGGCACCTCCTTCCTCTCTTCCTCACACCACATTGAGCCTTCAAGCTCGGCCAAACCTAGCCAATTTCTCCTCTACACTTCCCTAGATACATCCTAGAGGTCCTGGTTATCTTCAAAGACCAATTTTAGTGCCCTAAAAAAAGGTCTCAAAGAAGCACTTCAAAGAAGAGGTAATGCCCGTTACCGATTCTTTCATGTTTATTTCTTCTTCCACTTATTCTTCTTTAGTTGTTTTATTATGAAGTAATAACATCAGTATATTTAATATACTGATATGTTATTATAATTATGAAACAACCCTATTTCACCATCTATCCATCCTACGGAAGAAGAAATCACCACGCGTGCGTACGTACGAAATGCCGTCTCCACGCCATGGTGTAATCTATTTTCCACCACCACCTTACTTGGATGGGTATAATGGTGTAAATTAGGACTATATATGACTATTATAAAGTGATAATGATTCTGAAATAGTATAAATACACTCCAATACAATTACACAATCTTAGGAACGATATCATCACTCGTGCGTACGTACGGAATACCGTCTCCACGATGTGATGCGACTCGTTCTACATGATCTTCATTTCATAATGATTATATAAATTAATTGAATGAATGAATATGATATATATTACACTAATACCATTTTGGAAATTAGGTATCTATAACCTAAAGAGAAGAATAAGAATTTATTCGACAAAACCCGCATAAGAACAAAAAGTTATAAACACCCGAATAACAAGTATCAATGAAATATTACTAATAAGAAGCTAATAATATGACCATATATGATATCATAAAAATAATTATGATTTTGTAATAAGTCAATAACATTATTTAAATCATTATACAGGAGGTTCGGACATGTACAATGCATATCAGACCTAAGTTAAGGGAAATATCACAATCTCATTTTTATCCGAGATTGTTTATACTTTAGTATTTACTGCGGTGTATTTTATCATCCGCATCCATGTTTCCTCAATATGTAATATTATTTCCATCCACCTAAAATTGTTTAAATCCAATTTTACCCTTCGGTGAGTTTTTAGTAAAAGATATGAAAGGAATCTTTTGTCATTTTTTCGTACGAGGTAATTTTTGACTTTTCTGAAAAAAGTATGAGAAGAATGTTTTTTTAACTTATACGGCATGAATGTATTTTAAAAACATTATTTCCAAGAAGGTTCCTTTACAAGTTTTCATGTTTATCTTTAATCAACTTATTTTAGTTTAAAATTGTATGACATGTTAACAAAGGAAAATGTTTTTGAAGTAGAAAGGATATTTTCCTCAAGAATGGAGTTCAAGTGTTTTATCAAAAATATTTTCCTTCTAAGATAATATAGGGTTCTGCTTTTATCCCTATTATTACATTTATTTGATTATGTTGTGATGGAATTATTTTTTATTAATTCCTTTATCTTATATGAATTGTTTTATGATGTCATGATGTTTACGATTCCCATTTTTATTACATGGGTTATGCAATGATGTATGATTTATGATTTTGTGGCACACATAAGAATGGTATCATTATGAGATGGGTGGGACCTATATCTCCCTCCAATTCATTGGGTAATGATTTTATATCTCATGAGATATACATAGCTAGAATGGTAGGTTATACCAGTTCAGTGAAACAGGACTGAAACGAGGGTGACTCAGTTCAGAAATGGAATTTGTCTACTAAGATAGTCTTGGCAATGAGTCTTCACTAATAAGATATGATTATCTATGATTATGTGTGTATGCCACAAAGTTTCATGTTTTATGTTATGATTATTGGAATTACATTTCACTACTATGATTTACCCCATGTAATGAAATTATGATCTCCTTTGCAGGTTAAGATTTCCAAAAGTTATGTGCTTATGTATATGATGTGATTGATATTTCTTTTTTTTTACCCTCACTGAGAATTTGAGCTCACCCTTTTGTATGTTTTATTTCCCCAGGTCAGGAAGAAGGTTATTAAGTAGAATATTCCAAAAAGGGACTCTAGATATGATGAAATAAATGGGAGGCAAATTAGATGATTTATGAACTAGTTGTTTATGATTCCCAGTTTCTAAAGACACTATACTAATACGATCCTTTCTTGGTTTTGTTATATGTTGTAATAAGTGTGCTTCAATTCTGAAGTAATAACAATGTATATAAAGTATGGGTCGTTATAGTTGGTATCAGAGGAAAGGTATAGTCAACCTTTGGAAACTAGGATGTGAAAGCCTTAGTAAGATCCCTAAGGATATGTCTAAGAATAGAACACAATCTTAGTGTTATAGAAATGGAAATGAATAACCTAGGATAATACCTTAAGTGTGAAATCTTATTCTTGATTATGTGGTTTTCCTATTATAATTAGTGTTTCTCACACTATAATTTTTAGTTTTAGTCAATGGATGGAACCCAAAGGAATCGTGTTAATGCGGAATGTGACGGGCAATGAAATGATTGTCCCCCTGAGCAACCAAACGTTATGGGAGAAGGAATGAAAAATATTGTAGCCATGCTCACACAACTTTCTCATGCTATGAATCATGCATGAATTCAAAACAAGCAAAGGAAGGAGAAACATTTTGTTGAATCCTTCATGAGACAGCGTCCACCTTATTTCAGCTGTTCTACTGATCCATTAGTTGCTGAACAATGGATTAGTACTACTGAAAAGATATTTTCAGTTCCTCAATGTTCTGAGCATGATAAAGTCATCTTAGCAGTGTATCGTTTGGAAGGTGATGCTGATCAATGGTGGAATCTTATTAAGAATACGAGGAAAAGGGGTGAAATTGAGTCCATGGAATGGGACGAGTTCAAGAACTTATTTTTCAATAAGTACTCCCCTCCTATTCTTCGAACAAAGATGGAGAAAGAGTTTCTTGAACTGAAGCAAAAGGATGATGAATCTTTTGGTACCTATGAAGAAAATTTTACAAGACTTGCAAGGTACGCTTCTGGTATTATTATCCAACCTGAGAGTAAGATCGATCGATTCTTTAGTGGCTTAAAACCAAGTCTTCGAAGGGCCTTAGCCATAAGGGACTTCAATAGCTATGAGGAAATCGTTCGATGTTCTCTCAAAGTTGAGATGGAGATTGGAGTAACCCATCAGTCATATGGGTTTGATAAGAAGAGGAAAATGGAATTCAAAGGAAAATCTAAAGATAACACTGAAAAGAAGATGAGCTTTCCCTTATGCTCAAAGTGTTGAAAGAAACATGGAGGGAGTTGTCTTAAAGGGACGAGTAAATGTTTCAAGTGTGGAAAGGAAGGTCATAGGGCATTTGAATGCCGCAATGATGGGAAGAAGATGTCTAATGATGCAAACAAAGGAAGGGATACACAGAATGAACCTACTACACTTCAATGTTTCAAGTTCAAGGAGATGAGACATTATGCCAATAAATTCCCTAATCCAAGGGTTGATGATGATGGTCGACGTCAAAAAACTCTTAAGGCTAAAGACAAAGGAAAGTCACATTCAATTTCTATCAATGATGTGGAGTACGATAACGATGTGGTGAAAGGTACTCTTACCATCCACTCTAAAGTAGAAAATGTTTTATTTGATTCTGGATCGACCCACTCCATTATTTCTGAAGAATTTTCTAAGGGTATCACTGTATTACCTCAACAATTAGATGTTCAGTTAGCTGTGACAACACCTAATGGAACAACAGTCACATCAAAAGTTTATAATTCTTCTCTGATCGAAGTTTGTGGGAAAGTGCTTCCTGCAAATCTTGTGATCCTTCCTATAGTGGAATTTTATGTGATTCATGGCATGGATTGGCTTTCTCTACATGGAGCTCATATCAATTTCCAAATAAGGGAAGTCACATTTCATATTCCAGATCAATCTATGATCGTCTATCGATGCAAGGATGAACATAACATTCCAGTGGAAATTTCTTCCATTTTATGGGTATTGATTCCACTAAATGAAGGTTATTTATCTCAAATGGTTGGTGAGAAACTCACGATTAAGAATATTCCCATTGTACGGGAGTTTGAGGATGTCTTTCCAGAGGAATTACCGGGTCTTCCACCAAATCGTGAAGTTGAGTTATCAATAGAACTCGTACTGGGTGCTTTTCCTATTTCAAAGACACCTTATAGAATGGCCCCAATTGAGTTGCAGGAATTGAAGAAGCAACTCCAAGAGAATCTTGATAAAGGATTCATACGCCCTAGTGCGTCACCTTGGGGAGCACCTGTTCTGTTTGTTAAGAAGAAAGATGGATCAATGAGACTCTGCATTGATTATCGAGAACTTAATAAGATCACTAACAAGATCAAATATCCTCTCCCATGCATTGATGACTTATTTGACCAACTACGCGGAGCTCAATACTTTTCGAAGATTGATCTTCGTTCAGGGTATCATCAATTAAGGGTCAAAAGGGAGGATATACCAAAGATGGCTTTTCGTACAAGGTATGGACACTATGAATTTATAGTGATGCCATTTGGTCTTACTAATGCCCTGCTATCTTCATGGATCTAATGAATAGAGTCATGAGAGACTATCTTGATCAATTTGTGGTAGTATTTATAGACGATATTCTTGTCTATTCAAAGAGAAAATAAGAACATGAAGATCACTTGAGAATTATATTGAATACCCTGAGAAAGGATAAGCTTTATGCCAAATTTACCAAGTGTGAATTTTGGCTTCAAAAAGTTTCATTTTTGGGTCACATAGTCTCAAAAGAGGGGATATCTGTGGATCCAGCAAAAACAGAGGTTACCAAAAGATTGTCCAGACCAACAACAGTGACTGAGATCTGAAGTTTTTTTTGGTTTGGCTAGATATTATCGACGTTTTGTGAAAGATTTTTCACGATTATCTAATCCACTCACCAAGTTGACTCGGAAAGGAGTTATGTTTGTTTGGACGGAGGAATGTGAAGAGAATTTCAAGGAGTTGAAAAGAAGGTTATCCAGTGCACCTGTGCTCACACTTCCTTGTAGTGGAGAAAGGATTGTGATCTATAGTGATGCAGCCAAGAAGGGATTGGGGTGTGTTCTTATGCAAAATGATATGGTGATAGCTTATGCCTCACAACAGTTTAAAATCCATGAGCAAAATTACCCAACACATGATTGGGAGTTAGCTGTGGTAATCTTTGCATTAAAGATTTGGGGGAATTATCTTTATGGTGAAAGTTGTGATATTTATACTGATCATAAAAGTTTAAAGTATATTTTCACACAAAAGGAGATGAATATGTTCCAAAGAAGATGGTTGGAGCTGATTAATGATTACGACTGCTCAATCCATTACCACCCTGAGAAAGAAAACAAGGTGGCAGATGCATTAAGTCTGCAAGACCATGCTAGTTTTTCAATGATGAGGATCAAAAAAGATCCAATATTTATGGATTTACAAAGGATGGATCTTGGAATTATAATGAAAGGGGAAAATCGTATCTTTCTCAAATGAATGTTCAACCATCTATACAAGTGAAGATTAAAGAGGAACAAAAAGAAGATGTCAAGTTACAAAAGAAGGTGAGAAATGTTCCTGAATTCAACCTTGATTGTGATGGGATAATAATGTTCATGAATCGGGTTTGTGTCCCTCCCATCCCCGAATTAAAGAAGGAGCTGCTGGATGAGGCTCATAGTTCTTCATTCTCAATTCATCATGGAAGCACGAATATGTATAGGGACCTGAAAGAGTACTTCTGGTGGGATGGAATGAAAAGAGATGTTGCTGAATATGTCTCTCGATGCTTGGTTTGTCAACAAGTTAAAGCTGAGAGACAGAAGTCTAAGGGGATGTTACAACCATTACCCATACCCAAATTGAAATGGGAAAACATCACTATGGACTTTGTCACAGGACTTCCTAAAAATCCAAAGGCAATAATGCTATCTGGGTCATAGTTGATAGTCTTACAAAGTCTGCACACTTCATTTCTATTAGAGATAATTTCTATTTGGATCAGATTGTCAGGATATATGTAAAGGAAGTGGTAAGATTGCATGGAGTACCACTTTCTATTATATCTGATCGGGATCCGAGGTTTACCTCAATGTTCTGGCGAAGTCTTCAGCATACTCTGGATACAGAGTTATGTTTCAGCACTGCTTATCATCGTCAGACAGACGGTCAGTCTGAGAGAACAATTCAAAAACTAGAAGATATGTTGAGAGCTTGCTCTATGGATTTCAAAGGTGGTTTGGATCAATACCTACCTTTGGCGGAATTTTCTTATAATAATAGCTTTCAATCTAGTATTCAGATGGCACCTTATGAAGCTCTCTATTGAAAGAAATGCAGGACTCCAACTTGCTGGGATGATGTTGGGGAAAGAAATCTATTAGGACCTGACTCGTTGATGAAATGGAAGAAAAGGTCAGATCTATTCAACAACACATAAGAGAAGCTCAGAGTCGATAGAATAGTTATGACGACAACCGAAGAAAAGACCTAGAGTTTGAAGTGGGTGATAAAGTGTTCTTAAGAATATCTCCCTGGAAGAGGGTTATGAGATTTGGAAAGAAGGGGAAGTTGAGCCCTAGATATATTGGTCCTTTAGAAATACTGGATCATGTTGGGAAGGTAGCTTACCGATTGGCGCTTCCACCTAATCTCTCTCAAGTTCACGATGTGTTCCATTATTCTCTCCGGATAAAGTACATACCTAATCCTTCACATGTACTCATCTCAGAAGTTGTACCGCTGGAGCAAGATCTTTCTTATGAAGAACAACCGATATAGATTCTGGATCGTTGCGAAAATGTCCTATGAAACAAGACCACTTGATTGGTGAAAGTTTTATAGATGAACCACCAATTAGAAGAAGCTACATGGGAGTATTAGGATATGATGAGGGAGAGGTATCCTCATCTGTTTTTTACAATGTGACGAATTTTGAGGGAAAAATTCATTTTAAGGGGGGTAGAATGTAACACCCGAGACTTTTATGTTATATAAATCATCAAAGGAATCTTTTTCTACACACAACACTTGCTTGGCTTGCTTTACACAAAATCGCGACCTTCCTCGATAGCTTGCGTCGTACGCAATACCGAGTTTCACTAAACAATGATATGCTAATAAAATATTATTAAAACTAGCCGTTATGAATAGTAATAACCACTTTTTGAAATTTTATAAATTTTATTTTTCAAAATGGACTTCATTTTTGGATTCATGATATCGAAATTAGCCTAGGGTGAAATTTTGATATTTTTATGAAAACTTTCAATTTTTGATGAATAGTGAAACCACTAAGTGGTAGTTAAAAAACTGAATTTTTCATAAAACATAATTTTACCGCTTCTGTGAGTGAAATTTTGAAAATACGAGAGACACGGTTGATGTCAGTAAGTAAAATGTGGTTCAATGAGATGAAAATAATTTTTTGGTTAATAGTAACTTTTTACTTTTTTTACCACGGTTAAAAGTAAATAGGGCAATTAAGGGTAAAAATGATATTATTATTACCCTAACACATGTCCTAATTCTATTGGATAAGTTTAATTCAACCAAAAACAACCTTAGGAATAAAATATGACCATTTAGTCCCACTTGGATTAGATTAGGACATTTATTATTAATTTATTTAAAGAAGGGTTAAAATAGTTAAAATCAAAGTTTAATAAGTAAATCATTTTTAATATGAGATTATACATAAGATAAATTCGACTATAAATATTCATTAGAAATCTAAAAATATTTCCTACATAATGGTATTTTATTTGTAATTTTTAGAAATTATATAATTTAATTTATTTTTGACACAAAGATGATGCAGTAATTGACTTATTAATGAAATATTGACATAATTGATGTTATAAACATCAAAATAGATGTAATTTGACACTTTTTATGAATTCCAATAATTTTATAGATTAATATGACATGTTAGTATTGATTTAATTAAAATTTTCGAACTAATCATTCTGTTATGATTTTCACAAAAATCAATTACTAAATAGTGTCAAAATTGACATAAAATAGTTTTTAAAACAAATATTATATTCTTAATTGTTATTTTATTCAAAAAAAACTAATGTTCGGCCAAATGACTTAGATAAGGTTATATATATTAATAATAAACAACTTGGGGTTCGTTTGGCTGCTTATTGTATGTTTATTAACCTTATATTATAAGAACAGAGGAAGACACGGTAAAAGTAAAATTATTTAATTTAATGTTAAATCTAAATGATAAGGTTAAAATAAGAACCTAAACTTGTCTAAAATCTATTGGATGAAAGGATTTTGACCCATCCCCACCTTACTTAGAAATAAATTAATTTGGAGCTATTTAATACCGAACTTGACTTTAAAATAAAATAATATTTTTAGTTATTCCAAAGGTGCCCCTCTCCTCCCTTATAAAAGGGCACCTCCTCCCACTCTTCCTCACACCACATTTAGCCTTCAAGCTCGGCCAAACCCTGCCACTTTCTCCTCTACACTTCCCTAGAGACATCGTAGAGGTCCTGGTTATCTTTAAAGACCAATTTTAGTGCCCTAAAAGAAGGTCTCATAGAAGCACTTCAAAGAAGAGGTAATGTACGTTACCGATTCTTTCATCTTTATTTCTTCTTCCACTTATTATTATTTAGTTGTTTCATTATGAATTAATAACATCAGTATGTATCATATACTGATATGTTATTATAAGTATGAAACAACCCTATTTCACCATCTATCCATCCTACGGAAAAATAAATCACCGCGCGTGCGTACGTACGGAATACCGTCTCCACGCCGTGGTGTAATCTATTTTCCACCACCACCTTACTTGGATGTGTATAATGGTGTAAATAAGGACTATATATGACTATTATAAAGTGATACTGATTATGAAATAGTATAAATACACTCCAATACAATTCCACGATCATAGGAATGATATCATCACTCTTCCGTACGTACGGAATACCGTCTCCACGATGTGATGCGACTAGTTCTACATGATCTCCATTTCATAATGATTATATAAATTAATTGAATGAATGAATATGATATATATTACAATAATACCATTCTGGAAATGAGGTATCTATAACCTAAAGAGAATAATACGAATTTATTCGACAAAACACGCATAAGAACAAAAAGTTATAAACACCCAAATAACAAGTAGCAATGAAATATTACTACTAAGAAGCTAAGAATATGACCATATATGATATCATAAAAATAATTATGATTCTTGAATAAGTCAATAACATTATTTAAATCATTATACAGGATGTTCGGACACGTACAAAGCATATTGGACCTAAGGTAAAGGAAATATCACAATCTCATTTTTATCCGAGATTGTTTATACTTTAGTATTTACTGGGGTGTATTTTATCATCCACATCCATGTTTCCTCAATATGTAATATTATTTCCAGCCACCTACAATTGTTTAAATCCAATTTTACCATTTGGAGAGTTTTTAGTGAAAGATATTAATGGAATCTTTTGTCATTTTTTCGTACGAGGTACTTTTTGACTTTTCTGACAAAAGTACGAGAAGAAAGTTTTTCTAAACTTATACGGCATGAATGGATTTTTAAAACATTATTTCTAAGAAACTTCTTTTACAAGTTTTCAAGTTTATTTTTAATCAACTTCTTTTAGTTTAAAATTGTATGACATGTTAACAAAGGAAAATGTTTTTGAAGTAGAAAGGATATTTTTCTCAAGAATGGAGTTCAAGTGTTTTATCAAAATTATTTTCCATCTAAGATAATATAGGGTTCTGTTTTTATCCCTATTATTACATTGATTTGATTATGTTGTAATGGAATTATTTTTTATTAATTCCTTTATCTTATATGAATTGTTTTATGATGTCATGATGTTTACGATTCCCATTTTTATTACATGGGTGATGCAATGATGTATGATTCATGATTTTGTGGCACACATAAGAATGGTATCATTATGAGATGGGTGGGACCTATATCTCCCTCCAATGCATTGGATAAAGATTTTATATGTCATGAGATAGACATGGATGGAATGGTAGGTTATACCAGTTTAGTGAAACAGGACTGAAACGAGGGTGACTCGGTTCAGAAATGGACTTTGTTCACTAAGATAGTCTTGGCAATGAGTCTTGACTAATAAGATATGATTGTCTATGATTATGTGTGTATGCCAAAAAGTTTCATGTTTTACGTTATGATTATTGGAATTACATTTCACTACTATGATTTACCCCAAGTTATGAAATTATGATCTCTTTTGCAGGTTAAGATTTCCAAAAGTTATGTGTTTTTTTATATGATGTGATTGATATTTCATTTGTTTACCCATAATGAGCATTTGAGCTCACCCTTTTGTATGTCTTATTTCACCAGGTCAGGAAGAAGGTTATTAAGTAGAATATGCCAAAAAGGGACTCTAGATATGATGAAATAAATGGGAGGCAAAGTAGATGCTTTATGAACCAGTTGATTATGTTTCCTAGTTTCTAAACACACTATACCAATACGATCCATTCTTGGTTTTGTTATATGTTGTAATAAGTGTGCTTCAATTCTGAAGTAATAACAATGTATGTAAAGCATGGGTCATTATAGTTTGTATCAGAGGAAAGGTATAGTCAACCTTTGGAAACTAGGATGTGAAAGCCTTAGTAAGAACCCTAAGGATAAGTCTAAGAATAGAAAACAATATTTGTGTTTTAGAAATGGCAATGAATAACCTAGGATAAGACCTTAAGTGTAAAATATTATTCTTGATTATGTGGTTTTCCTATTATAGTTAGTGTTTCTCACACTATTCTTCTTGGTTTTAGTCAATGGATGGAACCCGAAGGAATCGTGTTAATGCAGAATGCGATGGGCAATGCAATGATTGTCCCCCTAAGAAACCAAACGTTATGGGAGAAGGAATGCAAAAATATTGTAGCCATGCTCACACAACTTTCTCAAGCTATGAATCATGAAGGAATTCCAAACGAGAAAAGGAAGGAGCAACATTCTGTTGAATCCTTCATGAGACAGCGTCCACCTTCTTTCAGCGGGTCTACTGATCCATTAGTTGCTGAACAATGGATTAGTACTACAGAAAAGATGTTTTTAGTTCATCAATGTTCTGAGCATGATAAAGTCATCTTAGCAGTGTATCGTTTGGAAGGTGATGCTGATCAATGGTGGAATTTTATTAATAATACGAGGCAAAGGGATGAAATTGAGTCCATGGAATGGGACGAGTTCAAGAACTTATTTTTCAATAAGTACTTCCCTCCTATTCTACAAACAAAGATGGAGAAAGAGTTTCTTGAACTGAAGCAAAAGGATGAGGAATCTATTGGTACCTATGAAGAAAATTTTACAAGACTTGCAAGGTATGATTCTGGTATTATTATCCAACCTGAGAGTAAGATCGATCGATTCTTTAGTGTCTTAAAACCAAGTCTTCGAAGGGCCTTATCCATAAGAGAATTCAATAGCTACGAGGAAATCGTTCGATGTGCTCTCAAAGTTGAGATGGATATTGGAGTAACCCATCAGTCATATGGGTTTGATAAGAAGAGGAAAATGGAATTCAAAGGAAAATCTAAAGAGCACACTGAAAAGAAGATTAGCTTTTCCTTATGCTCAAAGTGTGGAAAGAAACATGGAGGGAGTTGTCTTAAAGGGCCGAGTAAATGTTTCAAGTGTGGAAAGGAAGGTCATCAGGCATTTGAATGTTGCGATGATGGGAAGAAGATGTCTAATGATGCAAACAAAGGAAGGGATACATAGAATGAACCTACTACACTTAAATGTTTCAAGTGAAAGGAGATGAGACATTATTCCAATAAATGCCCTAATCCAAGGGTTGATGATGATGTTCGACGTCAAAAAACTCTTAAGGCTAAAGACAAAGGAAAGTCACATGTAATTTCTATCAGCGATGTGGAGTATGATAACGATGTGTTGATAGGTACACTTACCATCCACTCTAAAGTAGAAAATGTTTTATTTGATTCTGGATCCACCCACTCCTTTATTTCTGAAGACTTTTCTAAGGGTATCACCGTATTACCTCAACAATTAGATGTTGAGTTAGCTGTGACAACACCTAATGGCACAACAGTCACATCAAAAGTTTATAATTCTTCTCCGATCGAAGTTTGTGGGAAAGTGATTCCTGCAAATCTTGTGATCCTTCCTATAGTAGAATTTGATGTGATTCATGGCATGGATTGGATTTCTCTACATGGAGCTCATATCAATTTCCAAAGAAGGGAAGTCACATTTCATATTCCAGATCAATCTATGATCTGCTATCGATGCAAGGATGAACATAACCTTCCAGTGGAAATTTCGTCCATTTTATGGGTATTGATTCCACTAAATGAAGGTTATTTATCTCAAATGGTTGGTGAGAAACTCATGATTAAGAATATTCCCATTGTACGGGAGTTTGATGATGTCTTTCTGGAGGAATTACTGGGTCTTCCACCAAATCGTGAAGTTGAGTTCTCAATAGAACTCGTACCGGGTGCTTTGCCTATTTCATAGACACCTTATAGAATGGCCCCAATTGTGTTGCAGGAATTGAAGAAGCAACTCCAAGGGAATCTTGATAAGGGATTCATATGCCCTAGTGAGTCACCTTGGGGATCACCTGTTCTGTTTGTTAAGAAGAAAGATGGATCAATGAGACTCTGCATTGATTATCGAGAACTTAACAAGATCACTATCAAGAAAAAATATCCTCTCCCATGCATTGATGACTTATTTGACCAACTACACGGAGCTCAATACTTTTCCAAGATTGATCTTCGTTCAGGGTATCATCAATTAAGGGTCAAAAGGGAGGATATACCAAAGACAACTTTTCGTACAAGGTATGGACACTATGAATTTATAGTGATGCCATTTGGTCTTACTAATGCCCCTGCTATCTTAACGGATCTAATGAATAGAGTCTTTAGAGACTATCTTGATCAATTTGTGGTAGTCTTTATAGACGATATTCTTGTCTATTCGAAGTGAAAGGAAGAACATTAAGATCACATGAGAATTATATTGAAGACCCTGCGAAAGGAGAAGCTTTATGAAAAATTTACCAAGTGTGAATTTTGGCTTCAAAAAGTTTCATTTTAGGGTCACATAATCTCAAAAGAGGGGATATTTATGGATCCAGCAAAAACAGAGGTTACCGAAAGATGGTCGAGACCAACAACAGTGACTGAGATCCGAAGAATTCTTTCTTTGGCTAGATATTATCGATGTTTTGTGAATGATTTTTCACGATTATCTAATCCACTGACCAAGTTGACTCGGAAAGGAGTTAAGTTTGATTGGATGGAGGAATGGGAAGAGAATTTCAAGGAGTTGAAAAGAAGGTTATCCAGTGCACCTGTGCTCACACTGCCTTGTAGTGGAGAAAGGTTTGTGATCAATAGTGATGCATCCAAGAAGGGATTGGGGTGTGTTCTTATGCAAAATGATATGGTGATAGCTTATGCCTCACGACAGTTGAAAATCCATGAGCAAAATTACCCAACACATGATTTGTATTTAGCTGCGGTAATCTTTGCATTAATGATTTGGAGGCATTATCTTTATGGTGAAAGGTGTGATATTTATACTGATCATAAAAGTTTAAAGTATATTTTCACACAAAAGGAGCTGAATATGCACCAAAGAAGATTGTTGGAGTTGATTAATGATTACGACTACTCAATCCATTACCACCCTGGGAAAACAAACAAGGTGGCAGATGCATTAAGTCGACAAGACCATGCTAGTTTATCCATGATGAGGATCACAAAAGATCCAATATTATGGATTTACAAAGGATGGATCATGGAATTATAATGAAAGGGGAAAAATTGTGTCTTTCTCAAATGAATGATCAACCATCTATACAAGTGAAGATTAAAGAGGCACAGAAAGAAGATGTCAAGTTAGAAAAGAAGGTGAGAAATGTTCCTGAATTCAACCTTGATTGTGATGGGATAATAATGTTCCAGAATCGGGTTTTTGTTCCTCCCATTCCCGAATTAAAGAAGGAGCTACTGGATGAGGCTCATAGTTCTTCATTCTTTATTCATCTTGGTTTCATGAAGATGTATAGGGACCTGAAAGAGTACTTCTGGTGGGATGGCATGAAAAGAGATATTGCTGAATATGTCTCTCGATGCTTGGTTTGTCGACAAGTTAAAGCTGAGAGATAGAAGTCTAAGGGGATGTTACAACCACTACCCATACCCGAATGGAAATGTGAAAACATAACTATGGGCTTTGTCACAGGACTTCCTAAAACATCCAAAGGCAATAATGCTATCTGGGTCATAGTTGATCGTCTTACAAAGTCTACACACTTCATTGCTATTAGAGAGGATTTCTCTTTGGATCAGATTGCCAAGATATATGTAAAGGTAGTGGAAAGATTGCATGGAGTACCACTTTCTATTATATCTGATCGGGATCCGAGGTTTACCTCAATGTTCTGGCGAAGTCTTCAGCATACTCTGGATACAGAGTTATGTTTCAGCACTTCTTATCATCCTCAAACAGATGGTTAGTCTGAGAGAACAATTCAAACTCTAGAAGATATGCTGAGAGCTTGCTCTATGGATTTCAAAGGTGGTTGGGATCAACACCTACCTTTAGTGGAATTTTCTTAAAATAATAGCTTTCACTCTAATCTTCAGATGGCTCCTTATGAAGATCTCTATGGAAAGAAATGCATGACTCCAACTTGCTGGTATGAAGTTGGGGAAAGAAAGCTATTAGGACCTAATCTCGTTGATGAAATGGAAGAAAAGGTCAGATCTATTCAACAACACATAAGAGCAGCTCAGAGTCGACAGAAAAGTTATGCCGACAACCGAAGAAAATACCAAGAGTTTGAAGTGGGTGATAAAGTGTTCTTACGAATATCTCACTGGAAGAGGGTTATGAGATTTGGAAAGAAGGGGAAGATGAGCCCTAGATATATTGGTCCTTTCGAAGTACTGGATCGTGTTGGGAAGGTAGTTTACCGATTGGAACTTCCACCGAATCTCTCTCAAGTTCACGATGTGTTCCATGTATCTCTCCTGAGAAAGTACATACCTGATCCTTCACATGTACTCAGCTCAGAAGTTGTACCGCTGGAGCAAGATCTTTCTTATGAAGAACAACCGATAGAGATTCTGGATCGTAGCGAAAGAGTCCTATGAAACAAGACCACTCGATTGGTGAATGTTTTATGGAGGAACCACCAACTAGAAGAAGCTACATGGGAGCTTGAGGATATGATGAGAGAGTGGTATCCTCATCTTTTTGTTACAAAGTGACAAATTTCGGGGGAGAAATTCATTTTAAGGGGGGTAGAATGTAACACCCGAGAATTTTATTTTATATAAATCATCAAAGGAATCTTTTTCTACACACAATACTTGTTTGGCTTTCATTACACGAAATCGCGACCTTCCTCGATAGCTTGCGTCGTACGCAATACCGAGTTTCACTAAACAATGATATGCTAATAAAATATTATTAAAAATAGCCGTTATGAATAGTAATAACCACTTTTTGAAATTTTATAAATTTTATTTTTCAAAATGGACTTCATTTTTGGATTCAGAATATCGAAATTAGCCTAAGGTAAAAATATGAAATTTTTCTGAAAACATTCAATTTTTGATGAATAGTGAAACCACTAAGTGGTAGTTAAAAAACTGAATTTTTCATAAAACATAATTTTACTGCTTCTGTGAGTGGAATATCAAAAATCCAAGAGACACGGTTGATGCCAGTAAGTAAAATGTGGTTCAATGAGACAATATTTTTTTGGTGAATAGTAACTTTTTACTTTTTTTACCACAGTTAAAAGTAAACAGGGTAATTAAGGGTAAAAATGATATTATTATTACCCTAACACATGTCCTAATTCTATTGGATAAGTGTAATTCGACCAAAAACAACCTTAGGAATAAAATATGACCATTTAGTCCCATTTGGATTAGATTAAGACATTTATTAATAATTTATTTAAAGAAGGGTTAAAATATTTAAAATCAAAGTTTAATAAGTAAATCATTTTTAATATGGGGTTATACATAAGATAAATTCGACTATAAATATTCATTAGAATGCTAAAAATATTTCCTACATAATGTTATTTTATTTGTAATTTTTAAATATTAAATAATTTAATTTATTTATGACACAAAGATGATGCAGTAATTAACATATTAATTAAATATTAACATAATTGATGTTATAAACAACAAAATAAATGTAATTTGACCCTTTTTATGAATTCCACTAATTTTATAGATTAATATGACATGTTATTATTTATTTAATTAACTTTTATCGAACTAATAATTCTGTTATGAGTTTCACAAAAATCAATTACTAAATAGTGTCAAAATTGACATAAAATATTTTTAAAAACGAATATTATATTAGTAATTGTTATTTTTTTCCTAAAAATATATGGTTTCGAAAAATGACTTATATAAGGTTATATATATTAATAATAAACATCTTGGGGTTCGTTTGGCTTCTTATAGTAAGTTTATTATCCTTATAGTATAAGAACACATGAAGACACGGTAAAAGTAAAATTATTTAACTTAATGTTAAATATAAATTATAAGGTTAAAATAGGAACCTAAACTTGTCTAAATTCTATAGGATGAAAGGATTTCGACCCATCCCCACCATATCTTGTAAATAAATCAATTTGGAGCTATTTATAACCGAACTTGACTTTATAATAAAATAATATTTTTAGTTATTCCAAAGGTGCCCTTCTCCTCCCTTATAAAAGGGAACCTCCTCCCTCTCTTCCTCACACCACTTTGAGGCATCAAGCTCGGCCAACCCCTGAAACTTTCTCCTATACACTTCCCTAGAGACATCCAAGAGGTCCCGGTCTTTTCAAAGACCAATTTTAGTGCACTAAAAGAAGGTCTCAAAGAAGCAATTCAAAGAAGAGGTAATGTCCGTTACCGATTCTTTCATCTTTATTTCTTCTTCCACTTCTTCTTATTTAGTTGTTTCATTATGAAGTTATAACATCAGTATCTCTCATATACTGATATGTTATTATAAGTATGAAACAACCCTATTTCACCATCTATCCATCCTACGGAAAAAGAACTCACCACGCATGCGTATGTACGGAATATTGTCTCCATGCCATGGTGTAATCTATTTTCCACCACCCCCTTACTTGGATGGGTATAATGGTGTAAATAATGACTATACATGACTATTATAAAGTGATAATTATTATGAAATAGTATAAATACACTCCAATACAATTACACGATCATAGGAACGATATCATCACTCGTGCGTACGTACGGAATACCGTCTCCACGATGTGATGCGACTCGTTCTACATGATCTTCATTTCATAATGATTATATAAATGAATTGAATGAATGAATATGATATATATTACACTAATACCATTCTTGAAATTAGGTATCTATAACCTAAAGTGAATAATAAGAATTTATTCTACAAAACACGCATAAGAACAAAAAGTTATAAACACCTGAATAACAAGTAGCAATGAAATATTACTACAAAGAAGCTAAGAATATGACCATATATGATATCATAAAAATAATTATGATTATTTAATAAGTCAATAACATTATTTAAATCATTATACAGGAGGTTCAGACACGTACAAAGCATATCGGACCTAAGGTAAGGGAAATATCACAATCTCATTTTTATCCGAGATTGTTTATACTTTAGTATTTACTAGGGTGTATTTTATCATCCACATACATGTTTCCTCAATATGTTATATTATTTCCATCCACCTACAATTGTTTAAATCCAATTTTAACCTTCGGTGAGTATTTAGTAAAAGATATGAAAGGAATCTTTTGACATTTTTTCCTACGAGGTACTTTTTGACTTTTCCGACAAAAGAACGAGAAGAATGTTTTTTTAACTTATACGGAATGAATGGATTTTTAAAACATTATTTCCAAGAAGCTTCCTTTACAAGGTTTCAAGTTTATTTTTAATCAACTTTTTTTAGTTTAAAATTGTATGACATGTTAACAAAGGAAAATGTTTTTGAAGTAGAATGGATATTTTCCTCAAGAATGGAGTTCAAGTGTTTAATCAAAATTATTTTCCATCTAAGATAATATAGGGTTCTGTTTATATCCCTATTATTACATTGATTTGATTATGTTGTGATTTAATTTTTTTTATTAATTCATTTATCTTTTATGAATTGTTTTATGATGTCATGATGTTTACGATTCCCATTTTTATTACATGGGTTATGTAATGATGTATGATTAATGATTTTGTGGCACACATAAGAATTGTATCATTATGAGATGGGTGGGAGCTATATCTCCCTCCAATGCATTGGGTAATTATTTTATATCTCATGAGATAGACATGGCTGGAACGGTAGGTTATACCAGTTCAGTGAAACAGGACTGAAACGAGGGTGACTCGGTTCAGAAATGGACTTTGTCCACTAAGTTAGTCTTGGCAATGAGTCTTGACTAATAAGATATGATTATCTATGATTATGTGTGTATGCCACAAAGTTTCATGTTTTAAGTTATGATTATTGGAATTACATTTCACTACTATGATTTACCCCATGTTATGAAATTATGATCTCTTTTGCAGGTTAAGATTTCCAAAAGTTATGTGCTTATGTATATGATGTGATTGATATTTATTTTGTTTACCCTTACTGAGCATTTGAGCTCACACTTTTGTATGTTTTATTTCCCCAGGTCAGGAAGAAGGTTATTATGTAGAATATGCCAAAAAGGGACTCTAGATATGATGAAATAAATGGGAGGCAAAGTAGATGCTTTATGAACCAGTTGTTTATGTTTCCCAGTTTCTAAAGACACTATACCTATACGATCCTTTCTTGGTTTTGTTATATGTTGTAATAAGTGTTCTTCAATTCTGAAGTAATAAAAATGTATGTAATGTATGAGTAGTTATACTAAAGGCTTTGGAAGTGTGGGTAAGGTGGTAGAGGTGGAAGCCTTTTATAAGAGTAGAGGAAGGGAACTCTTGGAAAGTTGCAAAATGTTACTTTATTTTCCAATGATATTCTGATTTTAATGGTCCCACATTGATGTATTTATAGGATAAGGTGATAAGTGTTCGAAATATACTCATCCTATAGGTCTTTGAAAAGTGTAGGTCTTAGATTTTACAATATATTTTTATTTTATTTAAATCATTAAATAATGAGGTAATCACTGCATCATCATGATGTCATAAATAATTTAATTTATATAATGTATAAAAATTATTAAAAAAATACTATGATGTAGGAAATAGTTTTATCTTTCCAATGAATATTTATAGTCCAAAATATCATTTATGTAGTCAAAATAAAAAATGTTTTACTCAGGTGATACATTCTTTGTTATATTTAACTTTCTTTAACAATAATAAGATAAAAAGTCACTTTCACACAAAAGTGATTCCATGGGGTCCCCAAGTTTGGCACAAGGCATCCCATGTTCGGACATGAGACAAATAGTAGAATTAGGACACATTTTGGTGTCATTTTTTATTATTATGATATTATTTTATTATCCTTAACTACCCGATTACTCATTAATCAAGATTATTAATGATAATTACCGTCGTTACTATTCATAATGTCCAAAAACAAAAGAGTCTTGATTACATAATTTGGACCTTCTGATTCCAAATATTTAATACATTTTACCAAATTCCAAACATAGAAATTTCGATAATTTATTAAAAATAATTCCGGTTGTCAAAACAAATAACAGGTTTGTTTTGAAATAATATCTATGAAAAGTTTGGCATTAGTTTATGCCAAATTACAAAGTGAAATTAATACTAATGACCAAAATTAGATTAAATGGTAAAATTATATTCAGATTAGACTTTAAGAAAAATTAAAAATATAATCTAACCATATAATTAAATTAGATGAAAAAAGCATATTTGATGTAAAATGCAGTATTTTTCACTATTCATTAAAAAAATGAACATTGTTAGAAAAATACCAAAAAATTTATCCAATGTAAATTTCAATGTCCCAATCTTAAATAATATGTTTATTTGGACAAATAGTGATTATAAAAATTGTCAAACGTTTGATTTAATAATGGTTTGCCATCAAAAGGCAATAAAACAATCTTTTAAAAATATTAGTGTATTCCATGCTTAAGATTAGATTTATTCTCATTTTAAGCCTCTAAAACACAATGTTATTAATAAATAGACATAGATAAAAATATCTATTATTCATTACTTACTTGGGATGTTACATTGTCTGTGTTGGAATACATGGCATCCCTGTGCATGTGTACTCCAGTCTATGTCTGTGTACCGTTTGGGGTATATATCGAGCCTTCAAGGAGGGGTCACAAGTTGTGTGATACTTATCATCATATTGAAACCCTAACCAATACTTGGAGGGCCCCACACAGGTGTATATCCAAATTTAATTCCATTTTTATTGAGTTTATCAGAAACCCTAGTTCTTCCTTCCTTTTATTATTTCTCCACCACGAGTTCATATTTCCATCCCAATCTTGCCAGAAATTGTATATCCATTTCATACATGCCTCATTATGGTCGTTCACTGAAATACATCATTAAAATTTGTTCAAAAATTTGTTTTCATCAATCTCATCATCATAGCATGAACCAACCAAAACTGAAGGCTTCTAATCTGACCCAATACACTTTCTACTACAATCATTGTGCCATTATACATGCGCACAATGATTAACTCCTCAGTAAATGTTAAAACATACGCCAATGAAAAATGTCCATGAAGAATAAAGTAATCTAGGTAGAAAAGCACAAGGATCAATCATGGTGAAAATACTTGGGATGATGTTCATATCATCCTTGATTCATTTCCGTTAGAATGAAGAAAAAAGATATAATCAAATAATGACAATGAAAATTCTCCCAAAACCCCACAATAATCCCATCCCACAATATGCATGGTCCACAGATAAATCTTTTGGTTGATTGATCCATTTTCATCATAGAAATAAAAATGGGGAATGGAATCCAAAATTAAAAAAATGCCTTACCATGATTTGGAATGATCACTAATGAAGAAAGGAGCTAATTTGTTGTCATTGGTGATATCCTATGATTCAATCACGTACCAATCATAAATATTCAACCAGGTTATCGTCCTCCAATAGTATCTCCTCATAAAACTCAAATGGATATCATCAATTTGAAGGGTTATGTAGTTAAACCTAAAAATATTCCATAAGTGAATATTTAATGAAGTAAAATCAGGTTATTGCATCAATGAAAAGATAAAATAATTTAAATAATTATTTTATTTATTTAATTCTTGTGATGAATTTTACACAAACACCCCATACCGACAAATGTAATATCATAACTAGTGTAAAACAATCATTCTAAACTAAAAATATCCATCAAATTTCTGATATGGGACCTTGTTTAGAATTTAGTCAACTTTTTCTGGAAAATTTCACACACGTGCTAGTTAATATATTTAATAAATTTCAAATACTTATTCCAGGCACATTAGGCCTAGGAATTCCATTCCATCTAAGTTCCTAGTCTCAAAAATAATCAATACAATATAAAAAATATAATAAATGGAGAATACAAGTCATTACATTCTCCCTGACATGGGGCTTTATGACATGAAAATCCAAAACAAGGTCTACACTAAGATATGTGGGCACTGAGCATGAATCTAAGCCTCCTGATCCCATGTTCCATCCAAGATAATACCATGAAACCAGCAGACATGAACTAATATAATTTCTTTCCCATAAAAGATCCTCTCCTATTGATCCTTGATATCCATTGAGTACTCAGCAAAGGTAGATCCATCCTCGATTTCCATCTTACTATAGTCGATAATGTGTGATGGGTCAAGCACATATCTCCCCATCCACAACATGTGGATAAAATTGTGTTCATGTTCTAACTATGGTGGTAGAGCTAAGTGGTATGCCACCAAACCAACTCTATGTAGTATCTTTAAAGGGCTGATGGATCCCATATATATTTTATCGACCTAATAAAATTTCATTAGTCCGCATCGAGGTGAAACCCATAGGAACACATGGTCTCCTTCCTCAAACTCCAAAGGCCTTTATCATTTGTCTGTGTAAGACTTATGACGGTTTTGTGCAGTCCTCATCCACTGCTAGATGATCTGAACCATCGTAGTATTAGCTTCCAAAAATGTTAGGTCCATATATTCTCACTCTCTTGGGACATTTGGGAAAAGTGGTGACCTATAGTTTCGCCCATAAAATGCCTCAAATGGTGTCATACTAATAGTTTAATGGTAGCTATTATTGTATGAAAACACCCCCAGAGGTAGTTGATCCTCCAAACTATGGAAAAATTCTAACATGAAAGCTCACAGTATATGCTCCAAGAACTAAATGGTCCACTCAATCTGACCAATAGTCATGGGGTGAAACACTATGATTAGACATAAGTGAGTCTCAAACGCCTCCTCAAATCCCTTCCACAACTAGGATGTGAAGTGGGAATTGTAGTTAGAAATGATCATTGAGTGAACTCCATGGAGTAAGACAATCCCCTACATGTAGAGGCACCCCATGCTTTAACTGAACTGTACTACTGAATATTTATAAAGATGACTGACATGGTTCATCGGTCTATAATCATATAGATGGAATCTTATCCTCAGGATGTATGTGTCAATACCATCACAAATTCCATGGATATCCAATCCCAATTCCATTCTGGAACCTTATGGTGTTGAGCTAAACCCACTGGAAAATTGTTTATAACCTTAAATTCTTAACAAGTCATCAAGATACATGATTTGAAACTCCATTCTTTATCCTCACTGACTAAAGCTGAAATCCGAGGTCTTGGAACTTTTTTTCACACCTTTATGTACCACAAAATGAGATATATGGGACTCTCTCAAAAACTCCTCCCACAATGTCATTGGTACCATTGTGCATCCTATGAAATGTACAACATACTCCCCACCTCGAAAATGTCCATTTATAGCATATCTAACAGACATATGATTATGCAGGGTCTCATCGTTGGCATCCTTATGTTATGCCTCCCCTACCCACTAGAAAATTAGAGGGGTAATGGCCATAAAAGAGAGGTAGGATTCTCTATATCCATCCACAAGGTATATCTATAATAAGGACAACTACTCTAACTCCTCCCTAACCAACTATGAAAAATATCACCTACTAAGAGAATATGCTACCACATTTCCCTTCTTATGAGTATAGATAATATTGAGTTCATAATCCTAATGAAAATATAGCCATCGACTATTCATCAAGTTAAGAAATTTCTAAAAGAAGATATAAATAAGGCTATTTTGATCATAATAGATGATAAATAAATCAACCAATTGGTAGTTTCGCAACATATCTAATGAAAAGACTTCTCCTACTACATAAAAATCTGTGTTTTGATCCAAGGAAAAATCAATTTGAATTTGAATGTGGGCATTTAGTAGATTGAGAGTTATTTAAAATGATATTAAAAACATATTTCCAAGAGTAAGAGCACTTTAATGTGTTCTTTCAGAATTGGGTAAACACCCAAGAGGTTTTTTGGGTGTCTTGTTAAATTTTGGGTGTATCGGGCCCCACAAATAAAAGGTTTGTGTGGTATGAACAAGGTGAATGGTATTTTTCTAAAATTTTGAATCCCATTAGAAAAAACATGTGTATTATGGAGGTGATTAGATTTGAAGCTCATGGGTGTCACATGGTTTAACCAAATCATGTGCCTACCCCCATTTTTAGTTCCATTTAGGCAGTATGGTAACACTATTTATTGTAGGGTTGGCGCATTATTTGGACAATTCATAGGGCCAAACCATGAGACCCATTTTTTTGTATAAAATGATCATTTTACTATAAAGACTTTTAAAAATTTATTTATTTATTCTTATCCTCCAAACTTCCACATGATACATCATTCCTGTGAAAATGGAGCGCACAATCTCCTTTATCAAGGTATGGATAGATCTCATCCTCCAGTTGTTCAAAATTAATTACATTCATCTCTATAGATATGCATTGAGAAGCACATGATTGATCTTGAATATTTTCAATGTTTATCTTTTGATCTGTTATTTTATTTTTGTGTGATCTCATTTTCCATATTTTTAGGGAAAATGTTTGTTTCATCAATTTCTTACATACCATGGAAAATCATAAATTAATATTGGATGAGTAGATCATCCTACGTATGAGGTAGGTGGTATAAGGTTTATTTATAAATTTTTCAGTCATTTTATAATTATCACTGTGGTGAAAAACGTTGTACTTTTACGCATGTTTACTTTAAAATGTTTTCTTCATTTTAAATTGATTTACGCACCTTGTATAATGCCTATTGAGAATTTTTAATTAGTTTGAGGATTCGAACCTCAATCACAGACACCCCTTGGGTGTTACATATTGACCTTTAATTTAATTAATTAATTTATTATATGTCTAAACCTCCTTCTAAGCATTTATCTTAGATTATTCATGAAATTTCCCCATGTATGTAATTGTTCATGTGATGTTGGAACCACCTAAGTTCTATATTTAACAATGAAATTCAATTTTTATGTGTGATTGTTTATCTTAAAATACTTATTTTTCTAAAATCATTCATGACTTTGGAGTTAATGATTAATTATGTAAAATGAATTGTTTTTAAAATAATATAATATATTTATAATGAAACCCCTCGAATGAGGTATGTTTTCTCCAAAATCATAAAGTCGTGTGTTGTTTTTTATAAATTAATTGGATGTATAGATTTTGTGATTTCCCTATGACTTTCTCTGTTAGATATATAGAATTTAATGGGAATATACTTTTAGATATTATCTAATGGAGTTTCACTCTTTCTATATATACATCTAATAGAACCAAAGCACCTCTCAAGGTAATGACCTAAAAAAATTGCATTGCCCATATTAGCAATTTCTAAACTTAAAAAGGTATCTTCTATGTGCACTTTGACCTTGTAGAATAAATTTCCATGCCAGATTAGTTTAAATGGAATGTTTTGAAAGGAAAATCTATTTGTGGTAGAATTATTTCCTTAAAGGATTTTAAATTTTCTAAATGTTATGTCTTGTTTACATTTAATGGAATGCTTAATGTTTGTTTTCATGACGTGAATGAATTTATTGGTTTAATGGAAATTAAATATAAAAAGTGGAGGAAATTCCTTTTATTCAATTCTTATGTACATGGTTTGTTCAAGTTGTAATAAAATGGAATTTCCTTGTTTATTATGTGTTTAGTAAATGTAGATCATTAGAGGAAATGCATCATAGATCATGTTATTATTATCATTACATGATTATGACTTATACATAGGTTGTGGAATAATGGTAAGGGTTTTTTTGAGCATGGTGGCATCATGATCTCGTACATCTTGTGTTGGTCATGACGTCTCGCACCAGTGATACTTGTATATGGTGAGCATGGCGCGTCGTTTCCCTCGTAAGCGTTCATATGATGGAACACTGACTATTATTAGAGTGTTGAAATGATAGTAGACTCACCATATTTAGTGAAAAACATGACCTATCCTACTCATTATGAGATTTAGGTAATGTACCCGTTGTACAGAGCTTATATTCTCATTTAGACTAGTTATGGGTGTTTGAGTTATACCCTCATCCAGCCAGCAGATAATATTTTAGGTATATGGTCACTCATGTTTGCACATACTATGTTCATAATGTTGGATGACATATATATATATAATTACATTATATACATGTATATTATCAATATATATGTATGGTAACTGATCAGACATTCTTTTTGGTCATGAGCCGAAGCAGGTATAGTCAGACATGTATCTGATTGGAACTTGAGCTTACCTCTGTTATTATATTAGTACTATTTATTATTTATTTATTCTATACTCACTATTTTATTTATATTGACAGAGTGTATTAGAAATAGACACCATGGGTGGTAATCTACTAGGATTTGTACCTCACACCCTACTTGGGCCACCATTGAATTGGGGTACCAGAGTAGATCTCATGTTTGCATGACCATTGATTTTTTCGTGTTGTTTTGAACTTGTATATGGGTGTTAGGAGAACAAGACTGAGCTGGAGCTCATGATTCTTATGGAGATCACCCTTGGGGATCTTACATATTTTCAATATTTATGTAATGTATTGTATATGATTTCTTGCCTTGTATTATTTTTTCTACTATTTTGGTTTGTATCATCAAATGGATATGCTTGTATACTTGTATATTGGTGTTGTCCATATTTTATATTAGGTTTATATTATTCTTTTTATTCTTTTTCTTTCATTCATTACTATTTCCGCTATTTTTAGTTATTTATTATAGGATATATCATTTTGCTACTCTGATCATGAGGGTATAATCTACCCACTATCACATCCTTACACGATTGTTATAGTTGGACGCCACTAGTATACGGGGGGGCATGCTTGCCGCCATGCGACCCAATGGTATGATTATTGTATTAGTGGTATTTTGGGTCAGGATGTTACAAAGTGGTATAATAGAAGTTATTTTTTACTTTATCTTACTACTTTGGGTAAGTAGACAGGAGACTAGGAATATGTCAGTTCTTGGAAAATATCTATTTTTGGAACTGATCACCCCACTCATGAAAAAAAGTCCAGGTGTAAAGAGATGGTATTGATTTACATGTTATTTTATATAAGAATTTATTTTGATTTCACCTTGGTTGATTAGAGTACTTATTCTGCTTATTGATTTATGAAATTATGGTGTTTTTACTTTGGCTCAGTATAGTAAGGAAGAAGCATCACATGCATCATTATAGGAACATATAGATCCACATTCCATGAATATTCCATGCCATGTAGTATCATTTTTAAATTGATTGATAATTTGATTACGTTCCTTGAGTGTTATGCCATGATTTTGTTTTCTTTTGCATGCCTGATTATATATCATACTTAGTTGATTATATTCGATGCTACCTACTAATTTATCTAGTCTTGTATATTTATTCTACTTATGATTTTATATAATTCTTTAATTGTTTAATTCTCATGATAACATTCTAAGTTATGATGTTATAAAACTAGTTTCATGGGTGAAATGTATTGGTTGTGATTAAACAAGAACATGTTTTCATTTGTGAGGTGTATGGGTGCCTTATAAGGGGGAAAAGATAAACCATATACTCAAACCATCCTTATATCATAGTATGTATATCTATAGACCTTTGTTTAAATTTAAATTATCCTAATGTTCAAATGATAAAGTGAATTGGTTTCGATTAATGGGAGACAAATGAAAAATACTAAATATTATGGGTTCTTTATGGATTGGTGGATGGCCACCCATATAGTTATACCCTTATATATATAACCATGTCATATTTTTAAATGGTGGTAACTATATGAGTTGTATTATTTTTATCGAAAATGATATGTTTTCTTTTATAAAGGCTTTTGAATCTATCACATGGCCATGGAGATCATGTGATTAACTTCCAAAATACACAACTAGAACGAAGTTGGTCAGTCAGGGAATATTTATTATGAGATAACCTAATACAGGTTTTTTCAAACATTAATAACTATGAAAATTACATTGTGTTTCATTCTAATGAACCCAGGTTGGCATATAAGGACCCTTGCCTGTCACCTTATCTTTTATCATGTTCTTTTGTTTTATTGGTTATGCTTGGTGTTCTGGTTGAAATATTTTAAATATTTAAAGACTAAATGTGAATCAATGAAATGGATTTAAATTGGAACATGAATTTGTGGCCTTATGTTTAAAATCATATGTAAGGGTAGTTTAAATTATCTACTTGAGTTTCCTTGGAAAAGAAATGTGAGCATTCTTTGTAGGTCTTTATCACTTATAGCAGTGGATTAAATGATAGGCGTAGCTCCTATTGAAATCTGTTTAGAATCACATAGTGATAGATTCAATGCTTATTCTTTGTAAGGGGATAGACCATGGTAGGTAGAACCTTTAAAGCTTAAATTACTTGTTGATACTGTGATTTTTTAACATTTGGTTCCATTCAGGTGTCATTTTCCCTGGTAGAACACTTTGCTTCTAAATGAAATCCTTGTTCAGACAGGTGATCATGGTATCGTTGACCCTGGTTACGGGCTTGAGCATTGAGTAATACCCAGATTTACTAGGTTATATAAGACTAGGGCATGGTTAACTACTTATTAGGTCTCTTGACCCTGTTTCTTTTTTTTGGGGTGACTAAAGATGTCATTAGTATATTTTATAGGCATGTGAGTTAATATGATTTTGATCCAGTTTTCTGTATGGTCTAAAAAATACTTGAATTCATAGTAATCATAAGCCTATAGGTAGTATATAGGATGTGTTATTTTATTATATAATATCCCGGTAGTATGTGTTGGTATATGTGGTACCCATCATGTTTTTAAATGTTATAATGAATTGGTTGAGTTTGGTAGAATCATTGAGCCTTGAGCTATTTAGTGTGTTCTAAGGTCATCTCTAGAGTAGTGTTACCTTGGATTTAAATAATTATCAAGTTATTTCCAATGTTTGGGATGAATTTCCAAGAAGAATGGCCGTATTTACACACCGTTCTAGTTGGTTTTGAATTTCACGTTGAATTCCTCGACATTGTGAGTGTGACTCAAAAGAGTGTCACATGTGTGTTTATGTGAATCTGAAAAGCACACTTATGATAATATGATCTATCTCTTATTTTAATGATTAGGACACTATTAAGGTTGTGAGAAACAATTCTGTTCTAGGTATTACCTACCCTTCCATGTTGAAGGAACACTACCAAGGAGGACCATGGGAAATAAATAGTTTTTATCAAATTCCCCTGAGTCTTTAAAGTTGGAATCATGTCAATGCACGCTGGGCCACATGATGTTGATATGGTTTTATGTGTGTGAATCCTTTGGAAATTCCATTGGTTGTGGGTGGAGTTTGGTTGTTAAGCATGAATGATCATATAATGCCTTAGGTGGTGAAGGGATATGATCATTTTGTGGCGGTGTGTTGACATGTGAAGCTAATATTATTTCAATGAAGTCCACAAATAGTGGTTCAATTGATCTTTTTGAAAATACTTAATATCCTCTTATTTTATTCTATTTATAGACATGCATGTTTCTCTATCTTTACATCTTCCTTGATAAACAAAGAGAGCATTGTTCTTACACCATGCTAATGTTTTAAAATTTGTAAGGCCCGATAAGTGGTATTTATCATATTTTTTCACTGGAAGTGTCAATTTCATATCGAGGATTGGTTAGTCAAGAGCTATACATGGTTTCCAAAGAAAGAATTCCATGGATATAATTTTGGACACTAGATTTTCTTATATAATGTGACACCCAGGTTGATGCCTCTCCAGGCTTATCCAATGTTCTGATGTGGATATAGTGGCCTTATCAAAATGTTCCACTTGAGAACATGGAGTACAAACTACCATGAGATAGTTATTTAGACCAAAGTTATTTAAATCAAATATTATCCTAGAATTTGTTTTAGGATCGGAGGTGTTGTTTAAAAATGGTGATTATTCTAGCTACCTAGATCTGGTTAACACCCTTGTTCATGCTAAGGCATGATAGATTAAATGGTTAGGTGATAGTCTGAGAAAGAAAACATCATCCAAATTTGGGTATGGTCCTTAGTGATTGTGGTCATTTTAAGCATTGAATGACTTTGAATAAGGCATTGAGGTTTAGTTTGATTTACTCTAGTCGTCTAAGCTGAGCATTGTAAAAATGGTCATCTAGAGTGTCTTAACATATCAACCTTCTTTCCGATGTGTACAGTTGAATGGAACTCTTTTAGAAAACATCACCAGGTTAAGGTGGGCATAATGTAAGGGTTATAAGTGTATTCAGGGAAATATTATGTGACCAATTTCAGTTAGGTGGATCATAATTTTATTATTTCTTTATGATGAGGTCCTTAATATGACCTTAATTGGGTTCTCTTAGTTAAAGAAATCATGTCAGGATCATCACTAGAATAAGTAGAGGTGTGCTTTGTAGGAAATTTTGACAATGGAGTTACCATTGGTTGGAATTGGAACCTTATCAAGTTAAAGCCTATGAGTAGAACCATCATTAAGATTCTTAAATATAGTACGATGTGATCAAGTCTCTATTTAAATGGGCTTTTGTGAGCACTATTTTGGTGTCTTGGTTGGAAAACATGTATTAAATCGGGGTTTGACGACTTAACATTAATGTGATTAATTAATGCTTGGAGGTGAGTTAGGAATTTGGAAATCCAACATAACCATTTAAATTAAAATTCATGACCCTTTTTTGTTGGGTTGTGTTTTGGTTGTTCCTAAAGGATTCCAGGGGATGAGAATTTCTATGTTTGGTAGGTTGTAATGACCCGTGTCTTGATCCATGGAATAATTCCAATTGAATTTAAATTTTGGCGTTTAGTGGATGGTTCATTCTTTAAACCATGCGTGATAACATAAATTTTCAGAGTTGGAACACTTTAAAGTATTGTTTTTATACTTTTTTAAAGGACTGAGAGGTTTTCCAAGTGTCTTGTTGAGTTTTGAAAGTGTCAGGCCCTAGAAATCAATGGTTAGGGTGGTATGAAAAGGGCAGATGGTTTTTCAGAAACCATGTAACCCCTTAGTAGAAAACTATGTGTCTTATAGAGGCGAGAAAACATGAAGTACATGAGAGGCCCATTTTTTAGAAAAATTGTGTTCTTAGCACGCATGGGTAGTTCCACTTATCTTGTATGCACCCATGGTTGGTGTATAGATTGGCTAAACTGTGCGGCCAAACCATGTGACCTAGTTTATTGGGTAAAATGACCAATTCTCCCTTAAAGAGTTTTTAAAACCCATTTATTTCTTCTTTTCCTCCTAGTATCCATGTGATACCTCCTCATTATGAAAATGGATCTCCCAATATCCATCATATAGGCTTATCAAGATCTCCTCCTCCAATTGTGTAAATCTGACATCATTGGTCTCTATGGATCCAGATTAGTATGCTCTTAATTCCGATTGAATCTTCTCAATGATTCTATTATGATCTACTATGCTATTTTGGCGTGGGCTCATTTTCTCTATTTTTAGTGAAAATATATCATTCTTGAAATTCTTCAAAATCATACCAAATTAGAGCTTTATATTAGAATAGTAAATGGTTCTATGTATGAGGTAGGTGGTCTATGACTTTCCCTTCAATTTTTCTGTCGTTTTATAATTATTGATGTAGTAATGTATGATATCCTTTGGTGTTCATTGGTTTAATAATGTTTTACTCATTTTAAATTGATGTATGCATCTTTTGTAACACCCTTTTAGCTTTGTTAATTAGTTTGAGGATTACAAAGTCAATCTAAGACACCTCTTAGGTGTTCTATCTTGACCTGCCCTTTAATTAATTGATTTATTAAATGTATGAAACAACTTCTAAGAGTATTTATTAGACTATAAATGTAATTTCACCTTCTATGTAATAATTTAGGTGATGTTATCACCTCCTTAGTTGATATTTATCCATGGACATGAATTTTTTTGTGTGGTAGTTTATTTTAAAATGCTTCTTTTGATAAATTGATATATCCATTAGAGTTGATTCATAATTATGTTAAATTATTTTTTTATAAAAAATTTATGTTTTTATTATAAAATCCCTTGAATGAGGTGTGTTGTCTTTAAAATAAAAATAGTGTGACTTGTGTTTTATAACTTTTTTTGTTATATGAATTTGGTGTTTTTTCTATGACTTTATCTATTAGATATATAGAATGTCATGGAAATGGACTTTTAGATATTATGAAATGGAGTTTCCCTCACTCTATATAACTGAATAATATAACCAAAGAACCTATTAAAGGCTCGAACTGACTTAAGTAGCATTTCCCATATAGGTAATTTCTCAAATATAAAAGGGAATCTTCTAAGTTTCTTTTAACCATGTAGAATAATTTTCAACAATTGATTAGTATTGATGTAATTTATTAAAAGGAATGTCTAGTGATGGTATAATTCATTCCTGGAATGATTTTAGTTGATTTAAATGCTATGTTTTATTTAAATTGAATGGAATGCTTCATGATTAATTATATTCTCAGAATGAATTTGATTTATTAATTGAAATGAAATGTAATGTGTGGAAAGGCCATGCCATTTATTTTATTCATAAGTACATTCTTAGTTCAACTTTTAATAAAATGGAATGACCTAGTTCTTTTTGGTCTTATTGAATGTATATAATAAGGGTTAATTCCTCATGGAACCTATTATTATTATCATTACATGATTACACCTTATACATAGGTCGTGGAATGATGGTAAGAGTGCTGTTAATAATGGAAGTATCACACTCCCTTACATTGGGTGTTGAGAAAGAAATATTGCACCAGTGATACAGGTGGATGGTGAGCATGGAACAACACATCTCTTATGAGTGTTGATATAACGGTGTAGCCACTACCATTTGAGTGATTAATTTATGAAACACTCACCATATCGAGTGAAAGGAATGTAGTATCCCACACACTAGGAGATGTAGGGACTGCCCCTTTTATATAGATATTATATTATCATTTAGGATAGTTATGGATTCTTGAGTTATACCCTGGTCTATCCAGCAGCTAGTATTCCATGTATATGTCCACATACATCAGCAAGTAGTTGGTTCATATAGGTGGATGAAATATATATATATATATATTTATATTATATAAATATATATTATTACTATATATGAATGGAAACTGATTATACATTCATTCTGAAAGTGATCTAAATAAGGTAAAGTCACCTAGGTGTCTAATCGGAACTTGAGCCAAATTTTTTTATTATATCAGTACTGTTTATTATACATTTATTACCTAGGAACTATTTTATTTATATTCAAGGACTGGATTAGCGGTAGAAACCATGGGTGGGAACATAAAATTATTTATATCTCATACCATTCTTTGGATTCCATTTCACTAGGGTACCCAAGTAGATCTCATGTTCATGAGACTATAGAATTTTTCTTGTTGTTTGTTTTTATACCTATGATTTAGGAGAACAGGATTGAGTTGGAGCTCAGAAAGATCATGGGGATCACCCTTGGGAATTTTAATTATTTTCTTTATTTATGTGTTTTAATATATATTATTTCCTTGATTTTTCCTTTTTTCTACTATTTAGTGTTGTATCTTTATAGGGAAATGCATTCATCCTTGTATATTAGTGCTGTAAAATGTTTTATATTCAGTTTATATTATTCTTCTATTGAGATTTCATCTATTTATTAATCCATTACTTATTATATGTTATTTATTATCTGGTATAACATATTCTACTCTCATCATGAGGGTATTTTCTACCCACTATAACCTCCTTACACCCTCCCTGCTAAATGATAGCCTTTGGATTACGGGGAGGTGTGATTGAGGCCATGTGACACACCGCTATGGCTACTGTTTTATTGTTCAGTCAGATTAAGAAATTACATTCTAACTAAATATTGTGGGTTATGTTGTTTTGATCACATGCTCTCAACTGACATGAACCATATAGAGTCATCACCTTCCTCTACATCAGAACACAACGATGCCAGGTTCCTGATGTATCACAGAAAAATATGTACTCGATAACCACCTCTAGTAATCAAAAGATGAGAGCACTTGTCAATATCTACCGTAACTCCTAAAATCATGTTGGAACTTCTATGTCCACATGAAAGGCTCCCCTTTTAGTTCAATGTTTTCATGGGAATGAATACCCTAGGGGAATAATGTATGAATCTTTGTTAATAGCCTACCAACCCAAGGAAGCATTACCCCTTTTTTCACCCTCTTGGGTGTCTCCCAAACTAACATTTCATCAACCATGGATAGGTCCATTGCCACTATCTCTGATAAGATTACATGTCCTAGAAAGTGGACATCCTAAATGCATAACTGAAACTTTGGGAGATTCTAATAAACTTGGTGCTCTTGGAGTACATCTTGAACCATCATCAAGTATCTCACATGCTCCTATTTGGACAATGAGTACAAATGGATATCGTCAATGAAGACCCCCAAGAACTAGTCTAAGAAAGCGTGAAAGATATAGTTCATGAGTCTCATGAACACTATTGGGGAATTCATTAGGAAAATGGGCCTCAAAAGGTACATATAGTGACTGTAGCGACATCTGAATTCCATATTCGGCACATCCTCATATCATACATTCAATTGGTGATAGCCTGGACTATGGTCAACCTTTGATAACCATTTCTCTACTCTCAAATGATCTAATAGGTCATTTATCCTTGGTAGTGGAAACTTGTTTATTTGCAGTCACATAATTGAAGAACCATTAATCTGCACAGAACCTCAATCTCCCATTTGCATTATTGGAAAACAAAAATGGGGCTGGCTAGGGAGAAACATTGGGTCTAACAAAGACCTTCCAATGCAAGTTTTACAACTAAACCCTTAACAATAAAAGTTCCCTAGGATCCATAAATATGATGGAAAAAATACTGGTGACATAATAGGGTGTATATAAATTCATAAGTATATCTCTTAGTGGGGAGGTAAACCTGGAACATTGCCATGGAATATTTCCTCATACTCTTTCACCACTACAGGGAAATGAAAACAAAAAACGTCCACTTTACAAAGGTTCATTCTATCCAACTTATGAGTAATTAGATGAAACCTCTTATGTATGAGTCCAACCTATGATTCCTTGGTTTCCTTTTCACCCATAAAAAAAACATGTTCCCATCGCTATGAACACACCACTTCCTCTACCTGAAACAATCATTCTAAGAATGAGATATATAAAATTAGTCCATACATAAGATTATATCATCAGGCCTAATCGATGCTATAAATAGATTCCATAAAAAAATGGTCACCTCTAAGATTAAGGTCACACTATTTGCATATGTGTGTGATCACTAAGTCATATGTATTAGGTGCCTCTAAGCACAAGGGTCTTGCCAAGGGATCAAGCATGATCTCTAAGTCTCGAACCAGATATAAGGAAATAATTTAATGACTAGAACATGTGTCTATAAATACCTAATATAAGCTATAAAAGATACATATCATACCTCATATCATTCATAGAGCTTATGGGTCATAAGATTCAACCGCCTGCCGTTGTCCCCACCCCTTTCCTTCAGCTCACTAAGCCTGGCATGGACCACCTAGGGGTGGTTGTGGTAACAAGTTAAAACATATACCACCTCCAACTACTATCCCAACTCTTTTACTGGATCTTATACCCTATAAAAATATCTTCTCATACTACTAGAACTACAACCATGGCCCATCCATAGTCTAATTGTTAGTTGTATGGTAGGTTATATAATCTCTTTCAAGAAGTCCCCTACCATCACATGAGTAGAATTGTCTATATTCGGGATGATTAGACCATTCTTATGAACAATGAACCATAAAAGCTCTGTCATAGGACATCCTCCTTAAACATCTCACATGTCTAAGTCCCTAATACTTGATATAAACTCCCTACTTCTGATGTATCTTCTCCTACTTTCCAACTATCAGGAACTATTGGATGTGTTTGATTTGTTGTGAAATACTCAACAAAATAAGAGTTATCTATCACCTGAGATTAAGTAGACATTCATAAAGGTATAACACTAGCCCAGATATATCTATGGATTCGTCACTCAATGGTTTTTCCCAGAAATAAATAACCTTGATGCATATCCATCGAGTACCTGGAGTGGTTGTGAACCTCTATGAATACTGAGCTACTATTGTGCTACCCTTCTTGAGCTGCATGAGCTCATGAATATGTACAAACCACAGAGTAGATAGAGAGAACTCCCCTATAAAGAGGCAATCAAACACTAACCTTGCAAGAGTTCCCTCATTGTAAGATAGGTTCACTACCCCCCACAATTGTCTTAATTATCCATTGGGAAGGCTCACTTGTAGGATACAAATTTGATATGGTGGTGTCTAAATTAGATAGAAAAATCACATCACTACCTCAAAACAGTCCTCATATGCATATGGTTTGAGCTTGCCTCAAAAACTAAGGGCTCTATATCATTGAAACTCGTGAAGTGTGCTCAGCCTATGCACCTCATCAGCTGGTACAATGGGTACCATCTTCTACTCTAGAGGTGGTGGTATAACTAGTGAACCTACTAGAGGTAACAAAACTAGAAATGGTCGATATATTGATGTATTATTGTTGATGGGATCATCCTTAGGATCCTGACACTAATTTCTATATAGAATAAATCATGGAGGCATCTTGAAAGTAAAAAAAGATGTACCATGGTCAAAGAGTATATGTGGAGAAATGATTCAAGAAAGACATGGAAACCACAACCCATTCCTATATGATGCATGTACCATTTTTTCCCTTCATCCAATGTTATAATGTTCCAATTTAAAAGATGTGTAATTGAATTCCTAGTGTATGGTTATGTCGGTCGATGCCCCAACACTGGGGCCCCCAACTAGAAATCGAAACTCGAAACACATAACATTGTTGCCCCAAACCAATCTCATAGACTCTATCCCTAAGGTAGAAATAACTAATTTGATAACACTTTTTCATGAACCATCCCAAAGGGGACCCATTCCGTGAATCCTGAATCCTACAACCAATAGTCCATGAAATAGAAACTAGCACTGAGTAGGCATATCACTAACATGGAATGTCTTAGCTGAAATACGTGAACACACACACGTCTTCAATCCCATACAATACTGAAATGTAAAAAGACATGAACAACCCTAAAATCATACATCAAAATACCACAATGAGAGTATGAAATGTCGTAATGAAATGTAAAGAAGGCCTAATACAATATCGCCATAAAGAGTCAGAAAATAATTATAACATGAAAGTAAAGATAGGGATAAATATCAAGATACCACAGTAACACACCAAGGTCTTACCAATATCACTATGAATTGTCTTGTACTAGCACATATATGACTCTTTCAAAAGGTCGGTCATCTTCACAAGACCCATCATATGCATAAAAATCCTGTGGATGGGTGAGTATAACAATAACCTGTAGGACACCATGAAACCACAACGAATGAATCAAAGAAATTACAGTCAGATTTATACATGTAAATGTCTAGAATTCATATAACATGAATATCTAGATATACTTAACAGATACATACAGTATCAAGGTAATTTCACAACCATAAAGCAATCCTAGGATCCTAGGTCAATGATTACACATAATAATCGTCCAAGAGAACACAATCCATGAGTCTGATAGCACGAATGATGTCTCTCTGACAGGTAGTTCCCAATGAGTCTCATTATAGGAAGTATATTATAATGAATAAAGATATATAATACACATATTAGGATCACTCAAAATTTTATGGTGTATAATAACAACTAAATTTGGAATTACATGCTATGTAAAGGATCAGCACCGGCACAATGTTGGTCATGATGATACCAAGAAATCCGCTTAGGGAAAGAAAATGATACAGGATCTCATTCCATGCCTCATGGAAGGATTCCAACAAAACTATACACGAATTCATACTAAAGGAACTAATGTACTATCTTTAAGAGGTGATTCTATACTAACCCTTAGGGAAAGGATATGTATAAAAAGGCTTGAAAAAACATGTAAAATATACATAGGCAGAGGGCTCCAAGATAATATTTAAGGAGTACATGGTGTGTAGTTGGGTTGAATGTCACATCCCTTCAACCTCAGGTCTTGCCTATGTAAATGGTCTGTTTCTATTTAGAATTAAATGGTCTGTTTCATTATGTGTACTTCATATAGTGTACATGTATTTGGATAAGCATGTATATGCCTGACCCTGTCATGATCTTATAGGAGTACATGGGAAGTAGCTCCAAAGTACATGCTGTGTTGATCAGGTTTTTTCAGAAACTTCGGTTCTTCTTTCCATTTATGCTTGCATGGTTTTCACCTCATATTCCAACCTTAATATTGCAAGAAATCTTGGATTTATTCATACCAAGCCTCTCTATAGCTGTTCAATAGGATTTTTCCTTTTAACCCATTTGGAAATCAGTTTCTGACCATCTTATCATCATCACTTGTACCAACTGAAATCCGAGTCTTCAATCCATTTTGATCTGATTGCCACTACCATTATTTCAACTCCTTCACATCAATCTGAGCCTAAATCAATAATATCATATCATTCTTTCAAGAAATGGGTCCACAATGATTGATTCCTCGGTATATTTCAAACCACAAGACAAATAAAAATGCATGTGATGAATGAAGAAATAGGGGGAGAAAAGAACAAGATAGAATCATGAGGAAAATACCTAGGTCGATGTTCATATCAACCTCAATGTATTTCTATTAGAATGAAATAGAAATATATAATACAATAATCAAAATGAAAAATATACCAAAAACCTCACAATAATTCTATCCTTCAATATGTATGATCCTCATATCAATCTGTTGGTTAATTGATACATGATTATCATAAAAATAAATATGGGGAAAAAATCATAATAAAATAATGTCTTAACTAGATTTGGATCTACCACCGATGAATAAATAATCTATTTCGTGATCATTGGTTATATCATATGATTGTGTCTTACACTGGTCGTCCATGTTCGATCTGGTTGTTATTTTCCAATTAAATCTCATCCGACAACACAAATGGATCTCATCAATTTATAGGTTTATATAGATAACCCTACAAATATTACATAAGAATATATTTAAAGATGGAAAATTAGTTCACTACATCAATGAACAAATAATGTACTATAAATAATTATTTTATTCATTTAATGATGGCAATAACTTTTCCACAAATACCCCACGATGAAAAATGTTATGTTTAGTTTAGTGTAAAACCTACATTATGAAATCAACTATACCCTCATATTTATAATATGATGCCCTTTTAGATGTTATTCCACAATTTTTAAGAAAAATTCATGAATGTTCTATTTAATATATTTAATATATTTTAAATAATTAGTATTGGAACACCGGGACTTAGAATCACATGCCATCTCATCACTTAGTCTAAAAACTAATCCATAAAATATCCAAAAAAATACATGTCAAATCAATGTCATTACCAAAATTATTTAAAATAAAAAGCAAAATTTCAATAAAAATAAATATTCTCACTATTCATTAAAAAATTAAAATTTACAGAAATATCCCAAA
The DNA here is from genome assembly GCA_963277665.1 of Viscum album. Classification (NCBI taxonomy): domain Eukaryota; kingdom Viridiplantae; phylum Streptophyta; class Magnoliopsida; order Santalales; family Viscaceae; genus Viscum; species Viscum album. The sequence goes on along the minus strand of CAUJRU010000485.1, from coordinate 63,266 downwards.
ATTCATCATAAGTCAATTTTTTAATTTTGATTATAAAAACAAATTTAATTTTTTAAAATAAATTTTCATTATGTGAAAAAATTAATTTTATTAATTTTTTTCATAAAGAAATTAAATTAATTTTTTTTGATAAAAATGTATTTTCAAAGCATAAAAATAATTTACTAAAAATTATATACTTATTTATCTATATGTGTTTTTAATCTAAAACTATCACACTTATTTTTTTAAAATTTTGGTTATTTATAGTCATACCATCAATTTTAATGGCTAGATTATAACAGCATTGTTTAAATAATTATATTCATAATATATTGATGTTTTTTAAAACTCAATATTTCGTATAATGCAAGCTTTCCAAGAAATTAAATTTATTTGAAAAAATAATATTTCATAAAATCTACAGCCCTTTCTTATCTAACGAACCTTAATGTATTTGAATTAGGATTATATTATACGTATCCATATTCATTATTCTGTTTAAATTTATTTCTCTCATAGGATTTTGACTCAAAAATTTCAAAAGTTTTTAGGGTTTTCATCCCAAATTCCCCTCTTTATGACATGTTACATTTTATGCACTATGATTTCTTTTGTATAGTTTGAATTTTTATTACTATCCTATGAATTTATTATAAATTATTTTGTTTTAATTCATGGAATATACTAAGACCAATCATGCTCTTTTCTTCAAATTTCAATCGAATGAGATGTTTACTCTTTTGTAATGGATCTTCTGTAACTACTTTATGAATTATAAGTCACAAGTTATCATTATTTTTATCCCTTTTATAAAATTATATTCTCAAGTACCTCTTCTATTTTTGTATATATTTCACTTAAATATTTACCTAGTTACATAGAATTTTCATTGTTATGTTTATACATGTTTTTAGTTCCCTTTGGAACTCCCACTTGTAATTAAACTATGTTTGATGGAACTGTGCTCTTTATTATCTCTTGTCAATCACCACCTCCATAAAATGTTTTAAAAAAATGAATATATTAATAAAACACCATCATTTTAATTATAACAATATTAGTTAAATTCTAGTTTTATGGAATATACTGTAGTCTTTCATTCTTTAAAAACATCTTTTACTCATTATACAAAAGATTCACCCATGTGGTATATTTTTATTCTTTCTTATCCAATATCCTTATCATTAATTCTCTATATTGGAACTCTATATTCAGTATTAATGTTTCTTTTTCAACTATAAACATTACAAATTATTTTATATTTCTTCTCTTGAGAATCCTTATCATTTAGCCTTCAGTTATTCCTTGAATTAGAATCACGAAACTCGCATCCTTATCATGGGTTTGATCATGATTAAGATTTTTGTAGGGACTATTCTCCTCATATGACATCCATATATATTATTTTAATATAATTAATGGGTTTTATTTAAATTATATATCTCTATAATGAATTGGATAATTCTTTATATCCAATGAGATGTTATGTAAGATATTAGAGAATGAACTCAGCCTAGCCTGGGATTTTGTCCACTTTATGATGATGGACTTGGGAGGGACCCTTTAATTATGTTTTTGAAATCATTTTTTATACTATTTTCATATTTTTATGATATTATTGAATCATTTTAATATACCATGTCTCTGTTAATATAATCATCCTCATTATGATATCGTTTTATGCCTCTTGACTCCCATGTTATGAATTATTTCCATGGTTATTCCCTTACTAGGCTTTCTTTCTCACCCTTTTTCGCAAGTAGTTTTCCCAAGCTATCCTATGTAGTTTTAGAATATCTATGGGAGTTAGGTGTACTATGTGTAGTTTTATAAATACATAATTTTTTATTTTTATTAGGATGTATTTGTATTTATATACTTCAAAGTGCATTATACTACTTGATCCTCAATGTTAATTTATTTGAAACAAATGTTAGGAATCATGAAATAATATGTGTTTATGATTTGGGTATACTTATTTAGTATTAAGGGAATCATTATTTTTTTTATAGAATAGGATTAAAAAACCATAGTGAAGAAAATAGGGAGATGTATAAGGGATAATCATAAGCACAGATTAAGTGATTTTCTAAGCCATACATCCATGAATGGATAGTTTATAGTTGATGAGGTTGTGTAATAGATATTGTTTGTGGTAATTACCATTAAAAGGGGCTTTTTAGAATTGAATCTTTCATCACAATATTTCATGATGAGCGGACCTAAGAAAATAAACATGGCTAGACACTCCCAAGGTATTTTCTTTGGTTTATTGTATACTCATTATTAAGAGTTATGAAGGATTGATTTCTAAGTTACCTTAAGGGATTAGGTTAAGAATTACGATATAATGAAACATAAAGTGACTTAGGTGAAACCAAGAGAGTTATAGTAAGGTAGGTGAAACCAAGAGAGTTATATGATTAACCAAGTATAGAATGGTTGAAATGAATATATCATAGGTCAAAAATGAAAGTAACATGGGATACAAAATATTAAGGTTGTGATTTCAAGTTCATATACAATAATTATTTTATAAATTATCATAAATATTTTATTTTTAGTATTTGGTTGAAAATTTATCAGAAGGATGAATCTAATAAAGGTATTTATCTTCAAATCATTATGTATTATACCCTAATAAGGGAGAATACTTAAATGATTAGGAATCATGGTGTATGAACATTAAGATAGAAAATGAGAGTCTCTATGTCATACCTATGGTAGTGAGTTTGATATTTTAATAAATATTAAATCCTGATTATCTCTATTGTTTTCATTATATAGTGAAATTTTTTAATTATATTCATGTATATTCTAATAGTTATTAGGGTTATTTGTAACATATAATAATTTTTAGTCTGTAGTGTTTCCTTAATGGTATGGAAACATATATTGAATTGTATCAATAACCATTAAAAATGATTTAATGATAAGGTTATATTTTTTAGGATAACTATTTACGAAGACATGATTGAGCTATAAATAACTCTTAGGTTTAATATTTTCATGAATTGAGGTAATAAAGGGTTGATTAATTTCTAAAACTTAATCCAGAAAGTATTAGTATCATTAGGATTGATAATTAATGATATTTTTTTAGATTTTTATCTCATTTTTTGGATTATTATATATATATTGACTAGTGTGTGATTTTATAAACCATTGGTTAATAAAATTTTAGGGTTAAAAATAGGGTTAATTTTTTATGGATTATTTGATTTCTCAATGGTTTAATGTCATTGACATCCAAATTGTTTTGGGAAAGGCATGTAATAGAGAATATATTATTAGGGTATATACATAAAAGGGTGAATAATTTTATGACTGGTCACCATTGTTTGAGGAATGATAAGTAACTTAGAATAGCTGTAAGGTATATTTTATATTAGAAGTTATATCTTTATTGATGAATATGTTAAGAATACCCACACATAATTTAGTTAGATAGGAGTAATTAAATTATGAGGATGCAATTTATTTAATGAAGGATAATGAAATTCCAAGATATTTCACTATATATTCTCCTTATATAAATATTATATTAAATAGCATGTCTCACAAAATATAAAAAACCAAAAGAAAACAAAGAACATGATATATTTTGAATATAAATATGACATTTCAAAATTAGTTGTTATATTTGTTGGTATAAAATGATGTATCCATATTGAAAACTAAATAAAAAAGTAGGGAAAATGGCATCCTGAAGAGAAAATCATCCTTTTGAAGCCAGTTTGTCTGATCTTGGAAGAAAGGTAGCTTCTCAAGGGTATTCCCTAGACCAAATCTAAGATGATTCGAGCAATTATGGCTTGACCAAAATCATTTTCAGGAAAATCATAAGCTTTTAAGACGTGTTATGAAATCTATACTAGTTGAATCACCACTTACAACTTCCAGTACCCATTTTCTTACCATTATATCTTATGTAGAGGTTATATGAGAATTTATATGTATTAATTAGTATAATATCAACTTGTAATTATTGTCTATATAATCAAATGTTTGTATCAATATAAAGGTCATTTCATGTTTATTATCTTATACTTTCCATGTTATATGTTCTTATTTTAAAATGAACTTATATCACATTTATAAATGAATTTAATATTTTTTATACTAAATAAGAATATGGTCACAATATACTAAAAAATATGTTTTCCTAGAAATTGTTGTTCCATAACTTATTCTTTTATATTCTAAGAAGATTCTATTTATTATAGAATATTTATTTAATAAAACAAGATTCATTTTTTAATTCAGCATATTAAAATTTACATAGTTTTATTTTTTGAGTTTTTTCTAAAATAATTATTTTTTAGATGAATAATGAATAATATTGATTTTTCTAGTACAATCACTTTTAAATGACCTATGAGTTCTTGAAACATTTTTTATATCTAAAATATATGTTTATAAATTAAATTAATTAATTTGAAAATAATAATTTCATATTATAAGACCCATGAATATCATTTTACTAAATCAGGTAATATTTTATGAAAACAATTTTTCAGGTGTTTCTTTAATTAATTTTAATCCTGGAAAAAATTATATTTTATGATTTATTTGAATGTAAAATAAATATTCTTTAATAATAATAATATTCTTGATATCATTATAATAAATAACATTGATAATTTTGTATAATAAAATACTTTATGAATAATAATACACTTTTCTTAGAAACATGTTTTATGCACTAATGTTATGATGAATTTCCCTACACATAGAAAGTTAATTTGAGAATATAATTATTATAGTTTAGATAATAATAGAAGTATTATTTAACATTTAAAATTTCATTTTTAGATAAAAAATTTAGTTTATTAGGATTAGTGCTAAGTATCACGATAATGATGAAATAATTATTTTAAAATAATTATTTTATTTATATAATTTAATTTTTACAAAATTAATTAAAATAAACTGATTTAAATGATAAATCATATATTATCTATAAAAACAATAATAAACACATTAATACTCATTTAATTAATAATAAAAAATAAATAATATTAAGAATCCATAATTATCAAAATGTCATTTTTCTTCTAAAATTGTTTTCTATACATTACATATTTTAATTTAAAATTTAATTTTATCATATATAGAAATTTAATTAGATTAAATAAATTTTAAATTTAGTTCCATACCACCAAATTTTTGTTATATGGGTTTTGTTATATTATTAATAAAACATTAAATTACTAATTTAAAAACTAGTTACCCAATTCAAAAATAGAAGAGTAAATTGGAAAAACTTACGGGTAAAACACATATAAAATGTTTAAAAAAAGTGTTTAAATACTTTTTTGTTTACTTATTGACCCATATAAATCACACAAATCATTAAATAAAAACTCTAGGGTCATTAACCAAGCAATAGTGCAATGTTATCATGAAAGTATAAAGGGTATTCCCAGAAGTTCTATTTTATTCAATTATAAAATGGGATCAATTTTACCACTCCATAGTTAAAAATATTATTCAAAAAATCCTTGAAAATTATAAAAAATCTCCTCTAATATATTTCCAAAATACTTTCTTAATCCCATGGTCACACTAATTTAACCTATGACCTTAAATTCCAAGGAGTATTCCAGGGAAAGATCAAGTATAAAAAATAAGTATTATCTACTTCTTATGTTTTTCTCCATAATATTCATCTTCAAGATATATTAAATCCATAAAAATATAAATAAATAAGTTTCATTATTAAACTAATAATTAATTTTATTAATTTAATAAACATTATTTATTCCCCACCATTCGCTAATAAAAATTAAATCATCGTTAGTGCATTGTGCAGACAATGCCCTCTACAAAGAGATGTCTTCCATTTTTTGTCACAAGAATTATTGGAAAATAAAAATGATGTAATTGATGAATAAATATCATTTATATAATATAAATATTATTATAAAATTTAAAATAATCATATACTTTATGTACCCGTCATTATTTGAGAAATGGAAACATTAATTATGTGAACTATTAACTCCAAAAGCATTGAGATTCATTTGTCATCACCATCTATCATGGTTGGAGATAAAAAATATTTAATATTCAAAAATTATGTATATAAAACTATTAATATTATAGATATTATGAAACTATTTTATGAAACCTTCTACTATAGTCAGCATATGTAAGGAGTTTGAAAAAATTAACCGAATTACATCATGTTACCGATATGAGTAAGAAAAATAATTAACATTAAATATATTATGATAATAAATGGTAAATAATAAATAAAATAAATAATAATAAGTATTATAATAAGGTATATAATAATCTCAATTTTATTACTCATGATTTTATCCATATGACCATAATAAATCTGGAACAAGTTAAGGGTTCTATCCCAATTTCTCTTCATTGAGACTTGTTTTAATGTTATATATAAAATCTTTATTTATATGGAGTTTATACTGCAGAAGAATGTTTTTTTTCATACACCATGATATAATTCAATGTATTTATACAACCATATGATCTTTAAGCTACCAATTAATTTAAAAAATTACAAAAGTGGTAAGGGTTCCATCTCAAAATTTTTTCCTTTGAGACACATTTTTTTAAAGTTTGGGGTTGAAGCCTCATTTATTATTAAAGCAAAAAAAATTCCACTTTAACTGGGTAGAGGGAGACCCATTACATAGCCAAAAATCCTAGTTGGTATTTTTCCCATTACATTTCCTGTAGATCCATTTCTTTTGGTCCAATATCCATTTTATGAATATTACTACTATAGTATATGCGCCACTATTGTATCGCATAGTTACCACCAGTACTACAGTACCCTTCCATCGCTACAGTAACATACCACCAATATAGTGCCCATCATGTTGTAGTGCCACCGCTAAAACAGTACGCTACAATACTGCTATAGTACCTATGCCCAATGAGGTTTGAACCCCGATTTTTCATGCAGAATTAAAGGGTATTTACCACTTAGCCAAACCTCAACTACTCTTTCAGACACATTTTGTATTATGAACATAATTTATTTTAAAAGGTTCATATAGTAAAATTTGTATGTTTAATATCATGAATTATAATTATTCATAGTATTTTAACATCAAATTAAAGATCTCTCTCCCTCTCTTTTTTATGGGATTTTTATTTGAATGTTTCTTAAGTCGTAATGGTTTCTTGTCTTAATTTTCACCCATTGAGACATATTTCATATTATGCACCATGATTTATTTTTAATGGTATATATACTACCCATTAATTTTTTTGAATCATGATTGTATTAATGAATTTATAATCAATTTTCTATTCAATGTTCATTATATCATTGGGGGTTTTCTCCAAAATTTCAAGAGTGGTATGGGTTTTCATCTCAAATGCCTCTCTATGAGACATGTTACATTTTATTCACCATGATTCATTTTGAATGGTGTAAATTTTATTTACCATCCCATTAATTTTTAAAAAATTATTTATTTTTTATCCAAGGTATATACTAATCCAAATCTAGTTATTTTTTTCAAAGGGCTTTCAAGTCAAGTGTTATCTCGGTTGTAAGGGATCTTTCATACATCTTTCGTGAATTATTGGTCATAGGTTATATTTATTTTTATCCCTTTATGAAATGTTCTTAACATGTAAATAATCTATTTTTATATATTTAATATATATATATATACCTTTTTAAATATACTTTTCATTTCTATGGTTATACACGTTTTTAGTTCCCTTTGAAATTCCCACTTATTATTGAACTAGGATTAAAGGAACTTTCATATTTCTTGTATCATTTCAAGGACCACCCTTGTAAAATATTTTTAAACCACAAATAGATTATAAAAACACTGATTATTTTATGTAGATACCTATTGGTTCAATTTTTGTTTTATCAAAAATAATATGGTTTTTCTTCCTTTAAAAATATCCTTTTGTTATTTCATAAAATCTTCATCCATGAGGTTTGTTTTTATTCTTTCGTCTACTATTTCATTCTCATGAGTTCTCTATATTAGAACTCCATATTCAATAAATGTGTTTATTTTTATATATAAATAATAAAAAAGATTTAGTTACTTATTCTCTTGAAAATCCTTATGATTTAGCCTTCAATTATTCCTTGAATTAGAATTATAAAAACCACTTCCTTCTAAGGGGTTTGATGAAGAATATGATTTTTGTATAGGTTTTTCCCCTCATGTGGAACACACATATTATATTTTGATTCATTTCAAGGGTTTTAACAGAATTAAATATACATCCAATTCATTGGGTAAATATTTATATCTCATGATATTTTATGTAAGTTATTAGAGAGTAAACCCATTTTACTATGGGACTTTATCCACTCTATGATGATGGACTTGAGAGTGACCATTTACTTGTGTTTATGATATAATGTTTTATATTGTTCCAACATTTTTATGATATTATAAATTCATTTTCTTATTCTATATCTCTATAATTATGATCATTATCTTTATTATGTCATGTTATTCCTCTTAACTCTCATGTTATGATTTTTTTTCATGTTTATTCCCTTAAAAATCTTTCTAGATCACCCTTTTAATTATGAATTTTCCCCAAGAAATACCATAAGCTTTTAGAAGATATTTGGTTATTTTGATAACAATGTGTTGTTTTACATAAATATGATAATTTTATGTTTAAAATTATGTATTTTTATTTCTAGTATTCTAAAGATACAAAACCTCTTAATAATTAGTGTATATTTATTGTAAAATAATGTCAGAATACTGAAATAATTTTTCTTTAAGGATTGGGTTTCCATATAACCTCCCAAGAATCTAATAATATAAAATATAAACTTGTTCATGGGAAGTATCCTCAGGCATCCCAATATCATTAAAAATCGTGTCGGATCCTAGTGACATCCCTGGCATCCCATCCCCATCAAGAATATACAATGAATTATGGAATATCCTCAATTATCCCGATATCATCGTTAAAATAATACAGATCCTAGGAACATAATATAATCTTCTTAAATAATTAATAGATTAAATCAGATCCTAGTAATATCCTCAGGAATCTTGAAGTCATAAAATATATAATTCAAATCATAGGAAAATCCCCATGCATCCTGAAATCATCAAGCAAATAAGATGAATCAAAGAAACACCACGTGGAATCCTAAATTCATCAACATACAAGCCAGATCTAGGTAACCTACTCATGGTACCCCATGATATTAATTATACATTCTAGATCCCAGAGACCATTGTAGGCATTTTCTATAACATTATGTTTTAATCACCAAATCCTAGAAACACTCTAGGATTCTTATATGAAAAAGGTTCCAACACCGAATCCTAGAATAATTCTTGTCATAAACACATATTAATTATATTACCGACTAAATTAAGGCACACTAAGGTCGATCAATCATTTTTTACTTTTAAAATACATCAATAAATTTCATTGGTAACTAATGATATAGTTTTATATTCCATCATAAGAAAAATAATGTCCCATAGGAGGGGTTGAATATATAAATAATCAATTTAAAATATTATTTTAGATATTTAAGGTTAAGAGCTCTGTAGGTCGGTGTGAATGAAGATTTTACACACTATAGAAAATGGGAATACCTTTTAGAATAATTCATGAAAACATACCTTATGCCTGTAAAATTATGGTTTTCAATTTTGGATGTTATCCCAAGACTGAACAAGAGAGACCGTATATTAAAAAACACCCTAAAATAAGACAAAAAAAAAATTCACACTCAAAAAGTGTAATTGAAACTATGTGAGAAACTGAGAAATAATGAATATGGATAGATATATTTACCTTTTTCTATCACCCATATTGAACATCACTTGAATCCATTGAAAAATGAGAGATATCTCACTTGAGGATGGTAAGAATAAAAAATAGCATTTCTGGTTGAAACCACATCCTTTCAATTAAACATACCCTAAAAACATTCTTTATACATTATTAAACAAAGATAATAATTCAATATATTTTGGAAAAAATTAGGGAAAATGTAATTTTTTGAAATTTTTAGGAAAACTCATTACCCTTACGCAAACGAGTTTTATGTTCATAAAGGTAACATACAACTGCATTAATGCATGACACTAATAACCCTTATATAGTGCACTACATAAGGTTAGTTTAATAGTTACACTTATACATGTCACTACATAAGGGTAATGCTTTAGTTTACCTTTTGTTGTGTACTGTGTAAGGGTAATCCCTTGGTGACCCTTACACATTGTTGTTTCTTAAGTGCAGTCCCTTTCCCCAGCACCAAAACACCCATTGAACACATTCTAGACATAAAAACCATCCCAAAAAATATTAAAAATTTTAAAAAGAGAAACAGCTACAATATAATTTAGTAAAATTAATCTTTATATTAAACCCAAAATCTCCTAAACTAACTATTACCTAAAATAATAACAAAACCCATTATCAATATTCTCCAAAACACGTGTAACTCACCCAAAAACTCCCAAAACCTACCCAACACTTAAATCCAACTTATAACCTATAAAAACCCATCCAAAACTTCAACTTATCATTATTAAACTTGCTTAATACAAGTTTAATCAGCAAATTTTATTTTTGAATGCATAACCATTCAAAATTGAACCAAAAAGTGAAAAATATTGATCTAAATTAAAATTTTCTGACATAAAAATTCCATTGGTATCGAATCTGAAAACATCCAACACCACCATCGGGACACACCATATATGAGTGAGACTAATATCACAAAAAAAAAACATCCATAAACATCTGATCACACATGGATTCCCAAAACAATTAGAAACATCATTTTGGACTAAAATTAAAAAATGTAAATAAATAATTTCGATTTAAATATAATTAAAACTAGGTCATGTTTCTATCCAAAACACAATGAAATACAAAACTAAACCAAACTAAGGTTTTAAATTTATAATGTTCATAGACATGTTTGAGAACAGGAAGCCCTAAAATTCCACCCTTCCCTTTTTTTAAAACCATTTTGTAGCTTGGTCCCAAAAAAAATTCCTTTATAAAAGGGGATCAACCCCATGCCTCGATAATGTTATGGAATGACCCCTATGGGTTACATTATATCAGACCATATAAATATGGTTTGGTCTTCCATCATACTCAACTACATCATGATACACTTGGGTCATGGCACGAACACCTACTGATAAATGTTTTCAGCATCTTGGTCACCATAACCCAACCCTAACTTCCACTCGAGCACTTGAAACACTCACTATTCCTTTATCCATGTCTGAAAAAAAACATCTAGAAGCATTCCAATGCTCAGAATCCTAGTCTGAACCCAAATTCATGACACTAGCCTTGCCCTGAAATGAAAATTTGAACTTCCACTAATATTTTTAACTCATAATGACATGGTGTAAGTTTTGGGAAAAGTGGAAGCATGTGAAGGGTTACGTATAAATATTTTTTACATCATTATCGATGATCAATCTAATTTATACATGATGATAAACTCCATGATCAACTGAATTGAATCCGATAAAACAAACAATGTATAAAAACCTAGAACCAAAGAGTGTATCATCACATATTATTTATAATTATTTTAATTAAATAATTAATTACCCTCTATGAATTATTTCTTTGTTGATGGATCTGAAAATATATCAATGTTGGGAAGTTATTTCACTCTGGTAATCGAGAGAAGATTTTATCTAGTAGTTATCTGTAATTTTTCTATAAATCTATGAATAACTCCATTAGAATCTCTAGGAGCTAGCATGATAGATCCTATCGCTTGCATCATTTTCCATTGATCACCACAAGAATCATTTCCAATGCATTATCCATAATCTCTCTTCAAATGAGAGTGAATGGTGGAGGAAGATAACTCTCTTTCTTGGGATTGTTGTTGGAGAGGGATCTCTCTAGGGCTTGAGGGGATTCTCTTCACCTGTCATTTTGGACACCACAAAATCAATCGACTCTCTAATAAAATAATATAATTGGGTTTAAATACCCCTAGTGTTTAGAAATAAATATTTTCCCAAGTTCCCTTTAATATTTATTTAATTCTTTAGGGAACTCCATTTCAAAATAATAATAATAATAATTTTATTTTTTGACATGTGCTTAACTTATGAATTACATTAAATATTATTTAATCAAATAATATTCAATATATATTATTTCTCACCGAACCTAAAAACTCAGCCAGCCATTCCTGCACAATTTTTACAGGTCTTAAATAATGGATTTTAATTTAATAAATAAATATAATTACATTATTTTTCCAATAAATAAAAAATATTATATTCATCACAAATAAAATAAATATTTATTAAATATTCTACTCACATATTATTCTCTCGGATAATTGGTGATAGAATATATGTGATCAAGAATAAATAAATAAATATTAAATCTCATGTGAGAATAATATTTATGAAACATGTTAAATAATAAATAATAATATATTATTTATCTTGTATTTTAGATACACTTTATGTGTGACCCTCGTGTCCTCTTTCTCAATGGCATTATGCAAAGCAGCCTAAAGACTAAGGTTAGCATCTAGAAATACACCAAGGAACCCATAGAGATATAATTTAATGTTGCAACAACATAATAACTCAGAAAAATTATTTCTATGTAATATAATACCCTTAACATGACATCTCTAACCTATAAGGTTGGATTTCGGTTCCATCAACCTATATGTTCGATATGTCTATCTTTGAATTCACATAAGTCAAAATTTCCTATATAACATCATGGATAAAGATTTATTTAGGCTATATCATTTCCTTCAAAGGCATTGAGATGCAAAGTTCAAATAAATAAAATTAGGGAAAAATATTTTATCACATTATACATTAATTCAATGTTACTCATGATGAACCTAATGTGTCCTACCTTGCCACAAATATATGTCAACACAGTTTTCATAAATACATCAAAGTACGTGACTTATAATACTTTTAAATAATAATATTAATGTCTACAGATCAATACACACATCTGTAGACTGAAACATCCATGTACACATATAAATGTGGATTTCCTTATGCCAGGTCTCATTCTCATAATATCCTACCCTGGATATTACCATGGGCTTACACCATGAGAAGGTGCCTCAAAGTACTATGAGTCCCCACCTCTAATATCTAGTATCATTTGTGTCGTTCTAATGATATCATCCAGCTATAGAACATATATTTAATAATAGTTTCATAGAACTTCTGGGTTCTCATCTCTATAGGGAACTGTTATGACCTTTTAGTGTGACAACTACTGTTAAGAAATTATCAAATAGCGTGTTACACGGAAGAAAATCATGATGTGATATGAAGTTTATTAATATTAAAAACTATGCATGCATGTTATCATACTGTAAAAATAAGTTGGTTCTAAGGAACCAAATCCAACACACTACCACTTGTACTAGATCCAACTACTAACAAATTTTAGTTCGATAGCTCTGACATGATACTCATGTTTCTGTCGATATAGGCCTTTAGTCGATGGTTCCACCATTTTCTCTTCTATGAATACTATTAATATTGGAGCTTCACCCATATGATAAAAATACATCAACAAGTGATAGTTCCAGAGTATATACTTTTTTCATTGGTGTGACCATGGATCTTTTTCAAGAGATACCACCATATTATTATCCTAATACGATGTAATATGGTCTTTAAATCTAGTTACCAAATCAATATCCTATAAAATATATCTTATCAAAATAGATTCCTTGGTGTATTTGACTCTATATCCTCAGACACCACTATAGAATTAGCGATAACTAGATAGATTGAACTCTTCCATCTCATAGCTGCATTGTTAAGGTAGAAAATATATCATGGTGATGACTTCAGATAATTCAGATCCTTTTGAAAACCAAAATCTGTATAATCCATAATGACCAACTCCCCATCTCCTCTATACACTATGAATATATCCTTCCTTTTTCTCAGAAACTCATAGACAGTCTTATCAATAGACAAATTTCATTCTCCTAGATCTTCTTGATATCTTCCTATAAAGATCAATGGATAAGAAATATCAATTCATGAACATATCATCGAATACAAGATTCATCCTATAAATTAATCTTATGGGATCTTAGTAATTATAAATTTCTCCTATTGTGTATGAGGAAACATTTTCCTAGAATGATGTAAACCATGTGACACAAGAACCGATCCCCTTATAGATTGTCCCTTAATAAATCTATTTAGTATCTGGTCAATGTATATACTTTGACTTAGTCCAAGTAGCCTCTTGGATCTATTAAAAATGATCTTAATCCCTATAATATAGGATACCTAACCTAAGTGCTTCATGGAGAAACAATTGTTTAACTATTCAATAATAGATTTTAAGACTGGTATGTTATTTTCAATAAGTATTATGTCATCAATATGAACAACTAGGATAATTAATACATTACCACTAAGCCTACTATAAACACGTGTCACACATTTTTTCTTAATAAAACAAAATTTGTTTATAGATTCATCGAATCTAATGTTCCATGACATAGATTCGTACTTCAAAGCAAAAAATGGATCTCTGCATCTTTAAAATCTTTTTGGAATCACCTGGAGTCACAAACCCATATGGTTGTATCATATAGACATCTTCTTTAAGGTTCCCATTAAGGAAAGAAATTTTGACATCCATATACAAAATTAAATAGTCATGGTAATTTGGTATATTAAGGATAATTGTGATGGATGAAAACCTAGAAACTGGTGAAAATGTTTCATTTTAGTCTATTCCCTATGACTCTTTAAACCCTAGGGCCACTAAACTTTCTTTATTGGTTTTTACTTTACCTTACACATCTAACTTTCTCTTGAATACCAATTTTCACCCATATTTGATTTACATAAATTATAGCTTTGACCATAAACTAAACTTGGTTCTGATACATGGAATCCATTTTAAAATTCTTAACTTCTTTCTATATTTTAGCTTCTAAGATCTCTGCTTCCTCTTTTTAGGATATAGGTTCGTAGTTTTCAATCAATAATGATTAACCATCTTCTATGACTAAAAAACCATATCTCTCTAGTTCTCTTACCTTTATTGTGCTTCTACGCAATACATGTGTTTCCAGAACTACTTATTTTATAGAGACATGTGGAATCTATTCCAATACCAACTATTGTGTATCTTGAGAATCAACTTCATCAAAGTCAATATTTCTCGCATTATAATTTTTGAGTATGTTCTCCCTCTAAAAAATGATGGCTTTTCCGGTGAATGTCACTTTCTTGTCCATGGGGTTTTATACGTATTATCCCAATGTTTTCTTAAGATACCATATAAAGATACACTTTTTACATCAGAGTGTTAGTTTTTTTCTTGATAAGGACTTAAGAAATTCCTTTTAACCCCATAAATTTTTATGTAATAAAAACGGTATCATCCCACTACATAACTCAAAGGGAATTCCATTTTACGCTTTTATTGGTGCTTGGTTTAATATATATGTCACAATTTTTAATTAATAAACACAAAAGGATAATGGAATATCTACATGACTTATTATAGACCTTACCATGTCTAAAAAGTTACAGTACCCCCTTTTACTAACACTATTTCACTATGTTATGTAAGGTGAATTTCGTTGAGATATAATCCAAAATTCCAATAGAAAGTTGAAAAACTGTTGGGAAGATAATTACCACCTCAAATTGACCGAATCATATTTTTCATATTTACAAGTTTATTATCTACTTCATTATTGAATTCCAGGAATTTCAAAAAGGAATCAGGCTTATACCTCATTTAGTATACATAACCATGTCTACTTAAGTCATCAATAAAAGTTATGAAGTTAGAATAATCACCTATAGATTCTATTGAAAATGGTTTACACACATCAATGAGTATCAATCCTTGAATTTCTATGGCCCTTCCACCCTATCCATAGAATGAATGTTTTTTCATTTATATTAGTAAACAAGCATGACATTTTTCAAGTGGTTTTATATCCGAAGAATCAGTATAACCATATTTACATAGCTTTGTCAAACACTTTACTTTTACATGACCAAGATGGAGATTCCATATATGGGTGTTATATAATTTTTTTGAACTTGATTCATCACCATATTCCAATACTTGGTTTTCATAATTTAATACATAAAGATAATTATTTTAATATTTGATACCATGATATATGTTATCTTTATAAAAGAAACAAATTTTATTTACAAACATGAAAAGAATCCCTTCTAAATCATGGAATGATACAGAAATTATGTTTTTGGTAATATTTGGAACATAATGAAAATACATTAAAACCAAAATCATTCTCGTTGTCAATGAAAGGTGGTAGCCACCAATGGCTAGAGTAGCCAGCCTCTCACTGTTGGCAACTCGCAAATCCACCTCTCTTCTAGAAATATTTCATAATCTATTAGGTTAATAAATTTTTATAGATATGTGAGCACCAAAATATGGATTTAATACCCAGTGTGTAGATATTGAAATACTATACTCAAAAACAAACACAACTTTAGCTACCCCTTTCTTCTAGGTTCAGTTCTTATTCTAGTTGCCTTGCTTTCCAAATGCCAAATATACAACTTATTTTATCTTTCACTCCATCTAGATCTTCCTCTTATTGGAAGGATAGTTCTCATTATTTTAAGACTTTTTATGAGTCTTGGGCCCCTTCTCTATGTTCTTCGTTTTCGTATTCTCTATATGGATAGTGATTTTATCATTCCCCATGTATTTATCCACTTGGAGAATCAAATTAACAAATATCAAATGACTCTTCTTATTATTTATCATATTTTAATTAATAATAAAATTATAGAAGGTATTGGGACATGATGAATGTATGAAATCTATACCCAAATCATCTGATAATTTAACCCCTAAAATGTCTATGAATTTAATGTATCCAATAATATTGACTATATGAGGCTCATATGGAACGTGCACTATAATATTAGTTTTAAAAATTGAATTAGAGATCTCATCCATCTCTTTTCTCCCCTTCTCTTGATAGAGATCCTAAATGTGAGACATCATTCTACATGTATCTATGTCATCATGTTGTTTCAGAAGATCATATTCATGGATGATAGCATTAAAAAATGATGATCTATAGCATCATTCCAATTTTTCTCATAGAGAGAAAACTCTTCATCACTATCCTCATTTTTAGGCACATCAGTAATTGGTTCTTCTATCACATTCAATTTTTTTCATGGAGAAAGATACTGCAGAAACACCTTTTCTACTCTTGTAAATTTTTTCTGTTGGGAAGGTTATCATTCTCAAGTATGTATCGCAGGAATATGTTTAAAGTAATTTTAATTTTTTTTTCAACAAATAAGATTAGAAGAATCTCAAAAATTTATTTGAAAAAATATAGGCAATTAAATAAATATTATATTTATTAATCTCCCACTTTTTTATTAAAATCCAAGATCCATCACAATTGGTTTTATAATATCATTTTTATTGGATATTCAAGTGGCAGGGATCCATATCTTCCTTCAAATACCCCAACATTGGTTGGTTATAAAAATTTAATGGTTTTATATAGGCATTCCAAATTCAAACTATATTAAATCATAGTTGTCGGGTCTATTTAGTGGACTTCCTAATCCTGATATCCATAAATTGGATTTCTTCAACACTTTCCTCTCAGTTACCCCATGTCCCACTATGGCAGTCATCCCCAGATGTGAACTAAGTTATGTCAATCCAAAACATCATTTTAGAATTACCAAATAATTAAAGGCACCCCAACATTGTCTAGTCAAACACTTTGAACTATTGTTTGATTTTAACTGATGTAATGGAAGTTAATACCAACATAATATATATAATTGTGGGTTTTTATCCTTTTATGTGTAAATTTTCAATTATTATCTTTATTACATGATTGTTAATATTAAGTGGATTTAATTAAGTGATTAACCTTGTTTTAGATAATATTTACTCATAATCCAATTTATTTTAGTTCAATCTTGAAATCTTATTAATTCATTAACTTATTAATTCATGAAACAAAACATCTATAATATAATAACCATGCATCTTGATAGAAATAAAATAATAAAGTGGTATGATCATGAGATTTTACTAATGGTTATTTCATATAGTAGTTTATAAATTATATATTTACCTAAGGGAAATACACCTGGATCAAATTATAGCTCATGTTATAGCTTTCCACTTGTCCACCTATGTATCTCTTTTAGATTGGTTTTGTCGTGACTCCATGCATGATCCACCATAACTAGTATGGGAGATATATCCATTACATGTGATTTTACTCTGATGCAGGTGAGGGGAAAAGAATTTACATAAAAGAAACTGGGGGAACAAAGGCCCTTAAATAATAAGAGGAGAAAAGGAATATAGGACAAAATTTTAATTTAATAATAAATTAAATGAATCCAATCACATACAATGGTCTGGTCTATTCTCATGATCATCCACATGCATGAAATGAATTAAGGATTTAATGAAATTGGAATTAAATTACTAATAATTATTATTTAAGATAAATCACACTCTTATAAAATAATTATCTTCATTAATTAATCAATTATTTTATCTTAATTCTCATCCAAATTTCATTGATATTCTCATACATCATAATTTTAAACAAATTAAATAAATTTATATAAAATTAACTGTTTAAATTAATGTACCTTAGAGGAAACATGGTTAATACCTATCTGAATCTTCCAAGCATGTATTATACTCGTATACTCTTTACTCTTGTGACATATGGCATTCACGACTTATCACGTACTTTCATGATGTGTACCTATTACATGAGTTACATGATTTTTTTCATGTGCAATACTTTAATGTATAGAGAGTAATAACTTTAATATTAATCACAAATGATATATAGATCTAAGCATTACAATGAATTTAATTACACATTTATATTTATATATATTAAAACCCATCACATGGAATTTTTTATCAACATAATGACCACACACTCAGGAACATGTTAATAATGTTTACACAGTATAATAAATTAATTTTAATTTTGTATAATTTAGTATAAGTACACAGTGTGTACATGTAAGATACATGGTGTATATGTGTCTCACCATCTATATATGGCACACACCTAGGGGACTTAGTGTTTATACCATGCCTTATAAAAAATTGGAGTACACAACATGTACAAGGGCTACAGGATGTGTGGTCTCTGACTTACATGATCTCCATTCAGGTAGGTCATGTATGAAAAATATATGGTCTATCCGTGACTTAAAAGTACAACATGACATGTTCATGGGCTACATGAAGTGTACTTCAGCATAATGTTCGCCTGGATGGTCCAATCAACACATGATGTATGAAATTAAATGAACCAAGTGAAATCAATACACACAGTTTGAATTAATTATGAATTAATTCTCGGTGCATTAAAAACAAGTACATGATGAGAAACATGTGTTACATTAAATTTAATGTTAAGTTATCATGAAATAATATTCCTCACCAATAGGTGAGTTATTCAATTTTATTTCATTCAGAAAATTAGTTGATTTTATTAGATTTACAAGAAACTAACTAGGAAGAAGTATATCTCACAATCACCTTAATAAATGATTAAATATTGATTTGTAAACTAAATGATAAAAGTGTAAATTAAGAAATTATCTTTAAATAATTATAAATAATTATTTGACCACTCCAATAGAACTTATAGGTTTTAGACTCAGCAAAAGTGTACGATGGGTCATTCCCAATTTACTTTTTTTCATGATCGATGATCAATCCGAGATCAACACAATGATAAATGTTGTGATCAATGGAATCAAATCAATGAAAAAAATGGATAAAACACTAGAACCAGAGAGAGGATCATCACATATTATTTATAATTAATTTAATTAAATAGAGAATTACCTTGTGTGAATTCTTTCTTTATTGATGCAGCAGTCAATAGATCTACATTGGTTATTTGATTTATTTTAGTAATAAAGAGAATATTCCCTCTAGAGGTGATCCCAATGTGCTCCAAAAATATTTAAATGTCATAGTATGAATCCTTGGGTGCTAACAGGAGAGATCATATCAGTTGCGTTATTTTCCTTTTATCACTACAAGAATCTATTCCAAATAATTCTCCTTGATCTATCTTGTCTTGAGAGTGAGTGGTAGAGAAAGATCACCCTATGTTATTAGGATCATTTTTAGAGAAGAAGCTCTCCAGGGCTTGATAGGATTCACTTTGAACATTGTTTGACATAATAAAAAATCAATTATATATCTATGAAAACAATATTATTAGGGTTTAAATAAATCTTGGTTTTATAAATAAATACTTATGCAAGCTCACTATAAAATCTATTTATTCTCTTATAGACTCCCATGTAAAAATAATAATAACCATATTATTATTTCCTCAGTATGTGCTTAATATACGGATTACATTAAATATCTTTTATTCAAATAATATTCAATATATATTATTTCTTATCATACATAAAAAATCAGCCCACCATTCCTCCACAATATTTATCTAGTAATAAATAATGATTATTTATTTAATAAATAAATATCACTGAATTATTATCTTATAAATTAATTAATATCATATTCACTAAATAAAAAATAAATATTTATTAAATATTCCGATCACATAACATTCATTCATATAATTGGGGACAGAATATATGTGATCATGAATATATGAGTAATTATTAAACCATGTGTGGGAATATTGTTTATTCCACTTGTTATATGATAAATAATAATATATTATTTAATTGATAATCTATATTCCCTTAGTGTGTCGACCTGCAGGTCTCATTCAAATTGGAATTACGGAAAGCAGCCTAAAGTCCAAGGATAGCATCTAAAAACACACCAATGAAGACGTAGAAAAATAAGATAATGCCATAACGACATAATACCTCATATGGACACTTACTATGTAATATAATCCATTTAACGCAATATATCTAATCAAGAATGTTACATATTGGTGTCATAAACCTACATGCTCGATGAATCTTTCTTTGAGTTCTAAGAAATCAGACATGTCTAAAGAACACCATAGCCATGGGTTTTATTTTTTTATACCATTTCTATAAAAGGGAATGATATATAAAATTTTTATTAAAAAATAGAATGGAAATCCATTTCTTTAATTATTCATTAATGAAATATTACTCATGATGTATTGAAAATATCATACCTCACTATAAACATATTCCATCACGGTTATCATCAATACATAAATGTATGCAACTTATAATAATCATCAATAATAATGTTAAACTGTAAGCATCAATAAACACATCTGCAAATAGGAATATCCAATGACACGTATAAATGTCAATTTTCTTCTGGCGGGTCTCATTCTCAAAATATCATACACTAGATATTACAAATGGAGTACACCATGAGATGGTGCCTCAAAGCCCTATGAGTATCAAAACTGGTATCTTGTAGAATGTTTGTCCCTAAAATGATATCATCTAGATATATAACATATATTTAAGAATAGTTTCATAGAACTTTAGGGTTCTTATCATAGCAGGGAACTGCTATGACCTTTTAGGGTGATAGCTACCCTTAATACATCATCACATGCTGTGTTATGTAGAAGAAAAATAATTATGTGGTATGAAGTTTATTAAAATTAAAAACTATGAACATGGGTTTTCATAAAGTAAATTAATATGGTTCTAGGGAACTAACTCTAACACATGGTTTATTATACATGCCCTACAATAGTTTTTCTCATCTTGAAGAATACATGGAATTACGTAAACTATATATCTGAAACTAACTTGTTCATTAACTCATTTACAACTAACAAAATTGCATCTTTGAACATCAAACACACTTTAACTTCACAACTCCAACACTAAATTCATTATTCATTGGAATTCAAGCTACCTGTTCATAAAGAATTGAACAACTATACCCATGACCATCGTTAACTCCTTTTCCTCATTTCAACCTGAATTGTTCATAATATATCCTAATATAGGTTCCACTTCAATGTATCTATTCCAATGACAAAGCATTAGTTGATCCTTTGTAAGATAAATTCTCTAAAAAATTATTGGCCGCACCCACCTTCATATCAACACATCATCACACCACCTGAAAATTATTCCTTAACACTCAAAGGAATCACTGATCTATTTGAACACATGCATTGAATTATATACCTAGCTCTGAGTGTTTTGTCATGGTTATATTCTTATATGACTCATTCAACTACTGAACTCTATCCACAAGCACTAATGTACTACTGATTTGAATTACTTTTTGATCACTTTATCTCCATCTCGAGTTTGATGCATACACTTGGACTCCATCAAACACCACACCTACATTCCAAAACCAGGTCAATCCACTCACTATAACCCCAATACCATCTCAAATGTTAATTAACTGAATCTACTTCATCCTGAACATTTTTAACACAAGTTTCACCCACCTATGACTTATTATTTTCTCATCAAATTAAAACCAAAAACACTAAATCTCCATTACTCATTCCCCTTCCACAACAAATCAAAGTGACTGGGGATGGTATTCTTTCTCATACCTTAGTACCAACATGAAACAAAAATATATAAAGAAAAATATTGTTATAAATTATACTTTTTGAACCTAATACATCGAAACATATACACTCGATTCATTCCTAGTCCTATGGTGCCTCCCAGAATAATAGTCCACTTCCAATGGATGATTCCAACTAATTATGCTCCCCACCAAGTAAATTACCTACATAAATAAAACTTCAATTGGTTCCAAACATGGTACCCTAAAAATAACATTTGACTAATCAATTATGACATCTAACAGTAATATCATTAGCATATCAGAGTCATCTCTCATAAAACTCCAAGGAATACCTTCCAAGGAAATGAGTCAAATGCCTGGGATACTCTTATTCGACCACCAAAAACTCAGTAAGCCTATATATGAAGGAACTAGATTCTTTCTATGAACCACACCAACCAACCCAAACACACCCAAAAACCTTACTTGGTTGTTATTAATAAATCACGACATACAATTAAATCATTCAATTCAAGCATTTATAATACTTCTCATTAACACACCAGAAAATTATCAGTGTTGTTTTTCTGGGTACTTTTTCTTATTTCAAAAACCTTATTCAAATCATTCTACACAAACCAAAATTCACCAATATTTTAAAAAATATTCTTGGAATCAAAATTTTTTCACCAAAACAGAAATCCTAAAATCCCATCCATGTTGCTACTCTCCAAAAAAATTGGTCTGACTTCCAAAAAAATTTTAAAACCAATTTTCTGTACTAAATTTTCTGATTTTTTTTCAAAACTCATAAATCATAGTCCATTTTGAAATCACAAGATATAAATGCTATTCCAAGTAGAAATAACTTATAAAACCATTTCATGGGAACCTTAATCCACCAAATATGTTTCTATTCCATAAGCACGTGTTAAAAAAGACACGTCCATATAAAAAATAATTTCCCTATGTAATCCAAAAAGCACAATCACAATCAATAAAATAATCCTCTTAAAACCATATTAATTAAATCACTCCATATATTTTATTTTTTAAAACATCAATTATATTATAGGTGTCTTCAATTAATAGTAGATCCCAATAAGGAAACAATAAAAACAAAACCTCCCATATGCATGTGGATTATTCACTATGAATTACACAATCATGATGCATGAACAAATCATTACGTCCTAAATGATCCCTATGAATCATCATGAGTCTCATCCATACCACTTAAGAATCTTAATCCAATCCAATTCTTCACCAACCAAAGAGTGAATAGTCCCAATATTGGATATCCCCTGATCACTTGTGTCTTAATGGATTCCATGCTAGCCAGGAATAATTTCTATTTACCAATCAAGTCCTGACAACCTAACTACACCTATAACTACACTAACACATCCTAGAATATGTTTTGATACCATTTTGTAAGGCCCCATACTGGATCGCCCAAATTTCACCCAATCGGGGGTCAGTTAATGACCTCAAGAACACATTCCTATATTCTAGAGGCTGCTGACTAATAGTGAGGATCTAACATAGTAACAAGAAAACTATTGCATATAAAATAAACTCAAGGGTATTGTCTAAGTCGAATGGAATTTTTTCAATACCCATCAATAAAATCAGTAGACTAAAAACCTATTGACTTAAAACAGGAAATGTACAAGAACCCTATAATACAAAATAAAGTAGTAAAATAGTCTATATGATATTTCAAAAATAATTGTGTAGTATTTATAGATAAAAATTAAAATAAGAATCATATAAATAAACAACATACCATCCAAAGAATAGGACGAACAAAGACTAAAAAGTAAGCTAGCCTCAAAACAAACTCACATGATCCAACCTACTAAATTCTTTCACTCCACAACCCGTTAGGCTATAAAATGTGTCCAACTCTAAGTATTATTTGATCCTTTATAGAAGACATGAAATTATACACATGTACAATGAATCCCATACCATGTTTGTAGGTAGGGGTGAGTCGAATGACCCAGTAAGAATCCCTAATACCCTAACCATACTAAGGGATCTTGTACCCAAGTGGATGTGCTTGAAATAAATTTATAAAAAGTGCATTCAATCTTGTTCAACACACCCACTCAGGAATCATAACACATAATCCACTTAAAATCATATATTTCAGGGTTTTATGTGTTAACCAGGACATTATGACACCTGACCATACATGCTTCAGCTGTAAACTAGATGGAAGAGAGCCACCTCACATAATATATTGTGGGGTTGGGTTCCCTTGACTTAACATGAGTAGTAATTTTCAATTATAATATCATGTACAAAGAGGGTTATTCATGATATATTATTACTGTGATAGTGTGGATACTTTTGTGTCCACTTTCAATATGGTAATTTCAATAGATTGTTTTTTGTATCAACTAGTTAGATCGGTTCTAATCTGTTATGAGAGACCTGATATACTATAAAAATAATAATAAACATATGACCTATGGTCAAGATACATTATAATAAAGGGAAACAAATGAAGTAAAACTATTAGTTGTTGGGGGTTAATTAGAATTATGACTTATTCTCATTAAGTCAACACATAGAGATCTAGAGTAAAAGAGATCATGAGGATTGAACCTTTAATAGGAACACTAATTGCTTTAGGTGTCATTGTTTATTCCTATTTACAAGCATTTGTTTCGGTATCTCAACTTGAGATCATTATCGATGTGTATCATCAAATAAAATACTTTGATGGGAGTTATGTATGGGTATTTTTTATTAATGGGTTGTTAAATATTTTATTATATTTTTGAGTTGATTTAATGGGTCAAATTTTATCACATAACATTATCTGGATGTCAAAATAACGTTTTTAAATATTAATGAAATTTGTGACACTCTAAATGGGTCATAACTATCATTTATTGCTTATATAAATGGTTTAATATATATGGGGGGTAAAGCACCAATTATATTATGCTTAGCCTAACTATATAATATAAGGGAATCCAAAATTTAATGAATTATTCATTTGATAATGTTTGGTAGAATCTCTCTCTTCTCTACCACCTCATAGAGTAAGGAGTTAATCAGAGCACCTAGATCCTATAATACCATATTATATCTAAGAAATGACGCTCTCATGATTGTGTAGATATCAAACATGACATTAATTCTCCATAGTAGCACATGTTTTTTAAATTTCTAAGTTCTATAAAGGTTCTAAAGTGAATGTGTATTTTCTAGAGGGTTCTGAACATAGTTCCTTTATGTGAAGATTTCTAGCAGCAAGCAGATCACATGTTTGGTAAAAATTGATCAAGGTACAATTTTAATTTTAATTTATTGTTTTGATTTTAATTTTTTAATGATAAATTAATTTACATGAAATCATATCATAGATTAATGGGTTGTGATATGTTGATGGTTATGTTTTAGCATCGATCAATGTGTGAAAAGTTTAATTTCCCCTACATCACACACTTCTGACGTGCACTCGATACCAATAAGTGGTATCAGAGTGGTCATGTGTTTAATTAAGCTAGGTTAAAATTAAATTTTAACAAATTGGAGTATAGGTCAGGTTTATTGTCCCAATTACACTAATATTTCATGCATCAAAGGATTTATGGCTTATTTGTGATATTATAAAGATAGATGAATGGCTTTTTGAGACTAAAAATTCACAAAAACTATTTTGGATGAATAGTAACATAAATAATATTCATATAAATAATACCATGGATATTATTAATGTGAATATTGATTTGGGTGGGTTAAAACTAGTGTGATAATAAAAAATGAGGTTTACCCATGTGAGTGATCATGATAAATAAAACAAAAAAATTGTGAGTGCTCTCACGTTCAATGTGGGAGCTGGGATTATAAAAAAATCTATTCTGAAGGGTGGAAAATCATATAGTTAGCCTTATTTTGACCCCCCCAATTGATTGGTGTGTTACATCACCATTGGAATTGTATGATTTAAAAAAACTAATTTTTTTAGTCATCCTTGGTTGTGCGCATTGGCAATGCATGTCCCCCTCATGTAGTTTACACAGAAAGAACACTCTAGATGAAACCTAGTACCCCTTCTAGTTGTCCATTATTAGGGTTAGGATGGTTCATTAATTCTTGAACCAATAATTCCAGTCTAGAACCACCGAGGGCTCAACCCACCCGACCCCAAGGGTGTCAAAAATACACGGGGTGACTGAAAATTTTCAAAAAAAAAACACAATTATATTAAGATGTTTGGAATTTAATAAAATTATTGATGGGACATGAATCTTGTATTTTATGAATTAAAATTAGTTTAATTTATTTAAATTCATAATTAATTCCCTCAAGATGAATTAGTTGAATATATAATTTAAATTAGCATGTTTATTTCATATAAACTAATCATGATTGAGATTGGTTATTACATGTTTTATATTTTTATTTATTGAATTAATTATTTTATTGTGTGATATTTGTAATAATTAATATTAAATGGTGTTCAACACATAATCTCTCTATGTCATTATATTTATAATGGTAAGGGTTTCCTTGCCTACTCATATTTATGTAAATCCCACATTATTGAGTCCCCCTTACTTTCATGTGAGTATTTATTTATAATATCGAGGATAAATGAAGATATAGTATGAACCGATATTTGGTGAAATGATATATGTGAGTCGAACATAGTGGATGGAGTTAGTGGTGTCACTTCAGTTAGGGGTGACTCAGGTAGTTACTCCAAAGGTCTCAGTTGATCCAGTATATACTCAATGTATCAAATAGAAAAAAGGGTCCAAATAAGTCACATTAATTATTTATTTATTCTTGATTTTTTTTATTTTGGTTCTATTTATATGAAATCACCTAGAATAATAAAAAAATTTATAGGTAAAATTATCAATTTTGGTCAATGTTTTCTATTTATGCATGGATAAGTTGTGCATGGAATCACATAGAGAAAGAATGATAAATTGAAATGAATTTTATTCACTGATAGATCAATAAAACCATCAATGAAATATTTAGTTTGTAACACCATTATTAACATGATTTAGGTTCTCATCAGTAGTAGTTCAGGGTTCCTCTTACTACTTTAACGTTCTTTTGGATGTGGTGGTTCGTGTTAAATAAATTTAGATTTAAAGGGGTTTACATAACAAGATTTTTTTAACTTTAAAATAAATGTATTGCACTATATAGAGTTACAATTTGCAAGAGATGAGGCTCCACTCAACAGATCAATGCACCATGATTTAATGTAATTGGCCTACGAAAATTCTACCATGGGACACATTGAGTAGTGGAATAACCATATATTAGATTATGAGTTTATATTTTAAGGATCATTTCCACTAGAAGACTCATGAGACTAAATATAATGAGTATTTTATTTGAGGGATACAAGGATTTGATAAAATAGTGGGTGATTTTTAATATTAATAAATCTATATTTTCAAATAATTGTTAATAAAGACAAAATTACTAACATGGTAATGTTTTGTTTTCTATAGAAATACCATGTAATACAACAATTTCGCTACGATCAATACTAGAAAATGAACACATCCGGACTAATACTAATTTATAATAGTGGTATAGGATCTTATATATATTACTACAACATGAAATAAAATTTTATGTCATTAGTCCCCACTGCCTGTTTTTTCACCTCAATAAGCAAGTTAGTGTGAAGATATATCATATAGGAAAATGATGAATGAATTATTATACGTTTTCGTCGTAATTATATCATCAATGTCTAGTGCACTGTAAAAGAAACATTGATAAAGATATGGTTGCGGAAAGTTCATCTCAACTATAAGAATCTTATAAGGATAAAGTGAAGTAAAAATGAATGAAGATATGATTACACTAAACACATGTAAACTTAATATAAATCCTGATATTTCTATAAATCCCGCTATTTACTCCATGAAACCCAGTTACTAAAATTTCATTGAGCATTATAATATGAATCATATGGAGAATCCACACAATTATCTTTTGGGTACGGTCCACCAAGAAGATAAAAACATAAAGAAAAGTGAATTTTCTACTTTATATGGTTAATAAAAAGAAATAAAATGAGAAAAGAACAATGGACAGTACACTAGAAAAGACACCTCCACAACTTAATTTTAAGAAACCCGGAATAATGATGTAATAATAATAAATGAGGGTATTTACTTCACATGTATCATGATAAGTAACTGGAAGAGATACTACAATGTGTTGAAGTAGAATAAATAAAAGGCATCAAATTCATGTATATTCATTATTTCGTATGATATATTTATCTTAAATCATGTGTATTGGACTCTATTTGTGAGTTAAACTTTTATATTCAAATATAGGAATAAATAAATTTAAAAAATAATAATAAGTAAGGTCAATTCTCTAAGTGGCGGAGAAAGGGAGATTCCTAAATCAGTTCTGAAAATCATGTGACATTAAATACCCCACTACATTGGTTCTATATGAATTTCTATTGAGTGTTAACTTAACATTTATCTCATGTATCCATTTGGACATAATGTGTAATTATTTCATTTTCTGATGAATGTTTATTATAGTGTTTCATAGTCAACTAATAGTTTGGTAATACCCAATCATCGAAATAATGAATAATACAAAATATAAGACTCTTTAATACCCAGTAATAGAAAGATAACTAATCATAAAGTAAAACTAGAAGTATATTTAATGTATATACTTAGTATGCTATTTAGAATCCATGGAGAAAAGAACCATAATTATTATCGACATACTTACTTAAAAGTTTTAATGAAAGAATCCTTTTAAAATAATGTTGACCCACAAAGCTACTAGAGATAATTCATCCTGACCGCAAAAAATATTCTAAGGAAAATCTAGTGTCATGTTTATATACATCATGAGATTATTTTAATAAATTTAAGGAATATAAATGTTAAGAATAAAACATTCATGGTTAGAATAAATGGGTTATTTTAGGCCCACAATATGGAGAATGCCTTAACCGAGAATTCATCAATCATGAAAATATACATCAGATTTATTCCTATACTCACAGTTCCTTATACACACCAAATTCATAATTATAGTAAAAGGAATATCGATGATGAGTCTTATATCCATTCATTGATAATTTGAATACAAAATGGATTTTTAATAAACTCACATTTCCTTAAACAAACAAGAGATGTTATATATGTACAATGAAGATCAATGATGAGACATATAAGTCATGAAAAGTATTATATTATCATTTCAAGCCATGATTTTCAAATAAATACATTAGCCCATAAACAAATGAGAATTATAATGATTAATTTATATCATATTTGATAGATCGTGAGATAAATCTAGTATGTCACAAAACATGTGTTTAAATGAATAAAATTTGTTAAGTCCATATCAATAAATAAACTTGCATCAACTAAAAACAAAAAATGTATGTCATGTTATTATCCAAATGTATATATAGGATATTTAAAAGGTAAATCATATATAAATTTTTTATTAATGTGATAAAAATAATTTACATAAAGGGTACACAAATCCATTTGATACACTAGGAGAAAATTTCTATTTTATAAAATCTAGGATAAATATGTACAAGTAGTTTTCAAGGGAACAAGTTCCACAACACCATATGGAGGAGGAGTTGTTCTAGAGGCACATACTAAGTAGGATGATAAAAATGAATATGATGTTTTTATATTCACTATGAAAAGTGATATATTATTTATTATAAATAATGAATCTTACATGTTTTTAATTTATAGAAGCATGTTATGATTGAAAAGTTCATATGAATTAAAAAATAGATTCCACGTACCAAAATCCATTCTTTATTTTTGTATTTTCTCTAATTTATATAAATACATTGGTGGGTATTGAATAGAATGTAAATAAGGATGGTAAAATAATGGAACCAATGTATATTTATTGGTTATACCAAACTTTCATGCTTAAATATCTTAGAATTATAATTATTATAGAAAAAATCAATGATTATTATATTGGAAATTGGATTTCAATACATCCTTTCTAGGATGGTGTATATACAATGAAACTAGAATGGTTTCGTAATTCCATAAAGTAAAAATAAATAAATCTAGTTGTATAGATTGATTTATAGATTAATTGAAGCAAAGAGATCAGAAAATATTTATTTAGAATGAACATTTGCCCAGTTTATACATTATATTGGTGTGATAACCAACGTTTTTCAAGTAAAATATGTTTCTAATGTTTAAAAATAGTAATTAGTTTTACTTTTTTGTTAATACTATATGATATTTAACTCTCTAAAGATTTAATTAATATTCATATATCCAATAACCCAAAGGCCTTTAATTTTTTATTATAAGAAAAAACCCCCTTTTAAGGGAATAATGGGGAAAACCCCTAATGAAATCATCGACATAAAGAAAATCATGACTAGAAGGGGAAGAAATACCAAAAAAAAAATACAACATGTAGCGACCCCCCCCAGCAATTGAACATGACAATTCTCTCAACTGGTGCAGGAAAAAATGGCATGAAATTGTCTTGTGTCAACGCATAGGCCTGATCCGATGAATAATGGCATGCCCTATCAGACATCCAAATCCATAAAGCTCTGTAACAGTGGGAAAAGGGCTCTAGAACCTCCTCTAGGTCCAATCCACATAGTCGAGTTTGGGTGCCTCGCTGTACCAGCAGACCTCCAAAGCCTTTCACCATTTCAAGTGAACACAATAAAATTACATTAACAAGAAGTACTCTTATAATAGCCCTAACAACCTCCTAAAACCCTATAACTGTATCCATAGAAGCCCAGAAGACAATACAAAGAACATGAGATCCCTCCATCATCACCTAGGACTAGATGGCCCAACCCCGTGCCAAGGGACTATCACCAATGATGGAATCTATATCATCCTAAATCAATAACGCCACTCTGGGCATGGATTTGGTCTTATCAGAACGGCAGATTCACCCTTACCAGAATATGGCCAAGACTCATGGTGATGAGAGAAAGAAGAGCCATCATGACGAACCAGCAGGACAAAACCAAATCCAACCACAAAGCATATTCACCACAATTACAAAATAAAGGCATGAAAGGAAAACCATAGAATTGGAACCTGCTGATCCTCTTCCCTCCATAGCACTGAAAATCATGCCGTAGACCCCACCTAAGAGAAACCTGAGACAAAACCTCTCTCTGAACGCTCCAAACAAACCGAACTCACTGATTGGGGTCACACCAAGCCTTGACGCCAACAAAGGAAGAAGACTACATTGTGCCAACCTCCAAAGCTCCGCTGAGAAGTGGTGTATCCGACCCACATTGGGAGTGATCCACGGTGAGTCAACCACTGAGCTCCACTGAGATGCGACTCCACCACACAAGTGTTGCCACGCCGAAAGCAACCCATGTCGATCCACCACCGAAGCTCCACTGGGAAGCGATATCACCGTAAAAACCGATCCAAGCACCGATACTCCACCGAGAGGCGACGCCGCCGCACCAGTAGAACCACCATGCCCATTCAAACACAACCGAGCCTATAGTGAAGCTCCACCGATATCTGACGTCGCCGCCCGCGGCATGACAGATCCCCAGCCGTCACGAGCAGATATGATCCCAAAGGAGGAAGGAGTTAAGTGCAAGTAGAAACCCTAGATCTGTGAGATTACGGAGACCACGCTGCTCCGAGGAAGTATCTCCAATAATTGAATTAATATAGAAACCAATGTTCTTGGGAGAAATATCTAATATGGTGGATCTATGGGTTGAATAGAACTTATAAAATTACATATATTGAAAATGTATTTAAACATACAATTTGAAACAATTAAATATCGAGAGGTTGTTGTTTTTAATGTAATATAGCATAAACATTTCCAATGAGACATGTATGAGACAAATAAGGGGATTGTAATAGTGAGTAGAACTCCATTTTATTATATGATAGATCTATCACATATTTCATGCTATGTAATTTAGGTGATATTTCCAACATATAATTTATGCTAGGAAAATATCAGATAAATGAAGGACAAAATCATGTAAAGTAGTATGATCTATCCAATAGTACATGTGGAAGTAGAAGGGATATGAATCTCAAATATGGATTGGAAGGAGAACTGGTTTTAATATGAGACACAAATTAGTCAATCTATGGAACCATTGGATCTAATATCATATTTAGGCTAAATAATTGGGAAATAATGGATCCTTAAATCCAGTGGATTACATATCTACAAATAACAAGTATGTTTCAAATTATGATGATACTAATGAAATAGCACAAAATACAAAATTATTTTATCTAGTTATTATAATCATACCAAAGGTACTAGCCAAGATATGAAGATTATGATATAGGATAAAAAGGCTGTACTCAGGTTTATCATCTTTTGGATGTTTTTACTCATGGAGGTGAAGTCACATATAATAAAGTGGCCATAAAAAATGGTAGGAATAATGAAGAAGTACATCACTCAATAAATTCATGATCATTTTGCGTGAGAGCTAATAATTTTATTGTAAACAAGATAGATCTAGTGATAGTGGGAGGGTCTGAATGTTGGGTTCCCTAGACCCAACATGAGTAGTGATTTTTTTATTACCATTTATTGTATATATTGAATTATATTTGATTTATTCTTATAAAAATTATTATGATACTTCTATGCCAATTATTTAAATAGCGACATCCTTATATTATTTTTCATAAACATGTTATAGGGGTTCCCGATTATAATGTGAAATTTGAGATACAATGCTAATAATCTTAGTCATATGTCATATGGAATAGATACATCATACTGAAGGAAGAATAATAATATCTAAGTATTAGGTATTTTAGTCTCATAATCATTGAGACATGTTCTCATGAAGATTGAACTTGGGGATAAAAGTAAAATATATCATGAAGATAGACACTTTAATAGGAGAAACACATGTTTTAGACGTCATTGATTATTCCTATTTACAAGAACATGTATTGATCGCCCTATTTGAAATCATTATTATTGTGTATCATTTCATCATGAATAATAACAAAAATATTCAAACCATTAAATTTATATCTTCGTGACATATCATGCATGGGTGATTAATTGATGACATTATATTGATTGAATGGTCAATATTGGGGTTTTCACCTCTAAAAGGAAGAGATATATTGAGCCTAGTTAACCAAGATGGTAGTACCTTTACTAAATCCATGTCCATAGAAGAAAATGCCATGTCCTTCTAGTAATTTCATGTAATAATAAAGTAAAAATGGATGATGTAATAGAGTGTCTGTCTTGATTTATGAGATATCATGAGACAAAGATATTATATTACATGGTGTTTGTTTGTAGAAGGTTACCATTGTTATGACCAATCCGTTTCTTCTTAATGGACATGATTTATTAATAGAAAACACTCTTAGTATCATTGTATGGTTAACAGATATTTTGATAATGGTCTATGTACAGTGACCCAAACATTTCATATATAAATAATAAATCATTTTAGATGAATTCTTAATACATTTCAAAAAAATACTAATATGATGGCAAAAAAAGTTTAATGTATTTTGAAACATGTATATATAAAAAACTAGAACATAAAAGATCCAAATCATTTACCAATATGGTCATTAAAACTAGCACCCTTCTTAGACATATCATACATAAAACATTCTTTCATAACCTCAGGAATGGAAACATAAGAAATGGTGAGCTCATAATCCTAGAAGGGTAAACAAGGGAGATATCAATGATAGTTTAATCATAAAATGAGAACAATGGTATGAGAAAATGATATCAGCATTTGAAAACTATAAAAAAAATCCTAGGTCATAAACCTGATATATAGAATAAAACTTGGTTGATCATAAGACTTGAATCATAAAGTAGTCGAAGAACTTGATCCATACAAACATAATATATGAATACGACATAAATTTTTGGCACACACATATGCATAAAAAAATATTTCCTTATCCTAGTATCACTTCCAATACTATAATTTTGGATTGGGTTCACTCCCCATTACATTAAATCTTTTAGTTATGGTTCACTCACAAGACTATCCTAGTGGACATAATCCCTTAGTGAATTGGGTTCAATCCCCATTTCAGTCCTTATTCTCTCACGAGATATCTATATTTACCCAATTCATTAGAGGAATATATATTTTTGGTCCCACCCATCACATAATGAAAAACCTATTTATATGTTCAACAAGATCAATAAACATTCATTATATCATCATATCATTATATCTTATGTCATGGAAAGTAAACATGTTTCATAAACATTTCATCATTTCATCATAGCATAATCCGTGGAATACAAATGAGTTTTATAAACATATCATCATAATAATCATTAAATATAAAAATAAATAATAAATATGGTATCATTAGATCATATCCATAGTAAATAATAAGTATCAAAAAATGATGTTATCGTAGATGAAAAGTGTCTTTAAAAGATCAGTTGAATATCTCTTGAGGAAAATACCCTTTCATTTTGATATCACTTATTTAAAATCTAAAAATTTAAAAAATATCATGGAAAGTATTTTATTTTAAAATAACCAATGAATCATGTAATTTAATCTTCAAAACATTGAGTGATCATGGGGGTAGGAAATTATATTCTGGCTATATATGTTAAAACAACGACCCCTTTCACATTTTTTGTAAGAATTCAAAATTACCTCATTCAGACTACAAAAAAAATAATCCCACTAATCATATTTTTTGTAATTTAAACATGGGTAAAATTGACATTAAATAATCATATAAGAATAACAAAAAAACTCTTGAAAGAATTTTTTGAAAACATCGATAAGGAAGAAAAATGATTTTTGGTCGAAGAGAGAAATACAATCAGTTTTCCATAAAATCATTCTTTTGGTCTCTTGTGTACTTAAAGAGAGGAACAAGAAATGAAAAATTGTGATCTATAGAAATAAATAGAGGATAATAAAATTCATGATAAATTTTAGATTTAGATCCTAAAATTTCATCATTGGAAACTTAATCATAAACAATCATAGTAAATAATGAGATTGTAACATAAATCTCTTTTCTCAAGTTTGATATTCTTTGGAAGCACTCTAACATCATGTATAATAAATTTATATTTATTATAATTTTTTTATAGAATCATGTAAATATTTATAATATAAAATATGACATGATTATAACATTTCAAAACTCATTTACTGAGAATAATTTATTAAAATGGTTGATTTTGGGTGTTAACTATTTCATTTTTCACGAAGTTTCGGTTAAGAAGATCTGGTCATTATTCTTTGATCATGATTCTATCATCTAAAAAATGTTAATAATGTTAAAAATATCATAAATATCCATTATATACATATTTATATTCGTCCAAAAAAGGTTTATATAGAAAAATTAATTACACCATTCATGGAGACATTAGTCTCTATGTACCTATGAACACTATTTTCATTTTATAGTGAAATTAAATAAAGAAATTTAAATAATATTTTATCATTCTCAAATCCTAATTATATCATATATAAACATTAAATCCATCATAATAAACTACCATCAATGATGGTGATGAAAGATGAATTATATCGCTACGTGGAGGTAGTAGTTCACAAGAATGCATGAGTGATACTTTCGTTGCACATTTGATGGAAAAGATAGAGGATAATAGTGGTTTCATAATCATAATACAACTACAGTATAGAGAAGACACTTAAGTAATTATTTTATGAAGAATACCATAGATTTATAAGAGGTGTAAGAACACTATGGGTAAAAATATTATTTGCAAAGGACTATTTGGGACGGGGAAGGGTCGTGTCACAAATAGTCCGTCAGGAGGCACTATTTACAACAGGACCCTGACGCGTTGCAAAAGGTTTGGTGCGCGCTGAACTATGAGAATGGTATTTGCAACGAGATTTTTTGCTGTCGCAAATACTATTTCAGTGGGTAGGTATTTGTGAAGGGACCCATCACAAATAACTTTTTAACCATCGCTCCTAATTAATTGAGGGCTTAGCATTTACAGCGGGTCTCGTTGCAAATAATCTACCCTATATATACCCCTCATTCGATTTTTTTTCATTTCACAACTCTCAAATCATCTCTCCCTCTCTACTCTCATATTTCTTTCTTTAATTTTATCAATGTTTAGAATTTTACATCAGAGGAATTTCCAAGCCTTGCATCCTACGAAAGATTCAATTTTAAGGTATTTATCAATCACTTTTATTTTTTAGTTAATTCATTTTATTTTATATTAGTTATAATTATTGTTAATTATAGGGAATTAAATTAAATTAGAAATAGATAGTTTTATTCTGCATGAATTATTTTTACAAATATGTAGTTTCTTTATGATTTAATTTTTTTATTTAAAAGTAAATAGTATTAATTTGTAATAATTTTACTTAACTATCATTAATCAATAATAATTACGTGTAATTAGTATTAATTAGTAGCAATTAGTAGCAATTAGTAGTAATTAGTATTAATTATTATTAACTAGTAGTAATTAGTATTAATTAGAAATAATTAGCGGCAATTAGCGCTAATTATTAATAAATAGTAATGAATATTTATAAATATTGACAAATAGTAATAAATACCTATAACTAGTAATAATTAGTAATATTTATTTAAAATTAGTAATAATTAGTAATAACTAGTAATAATTAGTAATAAAGTATAATAAATATTAATAATTAGCAGTAATTAGCAGTAATTAGCAGTAATCAGCAATAAGTAGTAATAAATTGTAATAATTAGTAATAATTAGCTGTAATTAACAGTAATTAGTAATAATTAATAGTAATTAGCAGTAAATAGTAATAATTAGCGGTAAATTGTAATAATTACTCATAATTAGCGGTAAATATTAATAATTACTAGAAAATCATAATAAATCATAATAATTAGATATAATTAGTAACAATTGTGAGTAATTAGTAATAATTAGAGGTAATTAGTTATAATTAGCAGTAATTGGTAATAATTAGCGATAATTAGCAGTAATTAGTAATAAATATTAATAAATAGCGATAAATATTAACAATTAGTATGAAATATTAATAATTAGAAACAACTAATAATAATTAGTAATAATTAGTAATAATTAGTAATAATTAGTAATACTTTGTAATAACTAGTAATAATTAGTAATAATTGTAATAAATAGTAATAAATAGTAACAAATATTAATAATTTGTAATAATTTGTAATAATTAGAAATAATTAGTAATACATAGTAATAATCATAAATAAATAGTAATAAAAAATAAAAAATAATGATAAATAGTAATAGATAGTAAAAAATATTAATGAATAAAAATAATTAGTAATAAATAGTAATAAACATTAGCAGTAAGTACTAATAATTATTAATAATTTTTCATAAATAGTAATAAATATTAATAATTAGTAATAAATAGTAATGAATAATAAATAATAAATAGTAATAATTAGCAGTAATTAATTGTAATTAATGGTAATTAGTAACAATTAGTGGTAAAATGTAATAATTAGAATTAAATAGTAATACTTTGCGGTAAATTTCAATAACTAATAGTAAATAGTAATACTTAGTGGTAAATAGTAATAATTTGCAGTAAATAGTAATAATAAGTAATAATTACTAATAATTACTAATAATTACTAAGAATTAGCAGTAATTAGCGGTAATTAGCAGCGATTAGCTGTAATTAGCTGTAATTAGCAGTAATAAGAAATAAATAGTAATAAATAGTAATAATTAGTAATAAATAATAATAAATAGTGGTAATTTGTAATAATTAACAGTAATTAGTAGTTAGTAGTCATAATTAGTAATAAATATTAATAAATAGTAGTAAATATTAATAATTAGTAATAATTAGTAATAAATATTAATAAATAGTAATAATCAGTAATAATTACTAACAATTAATGGTAAATAGTAATAATTAGTTGTAAATAGAAATAATTAGTGGTAAATAGTAATAATTAGTGGCCAATAATAATATTTAACAATAAATAGAAATAATTAGTTGTAAATAGTAATAAATAGCGGTAAATTATAAAAATTTGTAATAATCATTAATAATTGATAATAATTAGTAGTAATTAGTAATAATCAACGGTAATTAGTAACAATTAGCGCCAATTAGTAGTAATTAGTCATAAATAGTAACAAATATAAATAATTAGCAATAATTTGTACTAATTAGTAATAATTCGTAATAATTAGTAATAATTAGTTACAATTAGTTATAATTAGTTAAAATTAGTAATAATTAAGAATAATTAGTGATAATTAGGAATAATTAGTAGTAATTATAATTAATTAGCAGTAATTAGGAATAATTAGCAGTTTTCATGAATAAATATTAACAAATATTAATTAATTGTAATAAATAGTTTCAATTAGCTTTAATTAGTAATTATTCATGGTAAATAGTACTAAACGGTAATTAATAGTAATAATTATTAATATTTAGTAACAATTAATAATATTTATTATTAATTAGTAATAAGTATCCATAATTTGAAATAATTAGCGATAATTAGTAATAATTAGTGGTAAATAGTAAAAAGTAGTGATAGAAAAATACATTTATTAAAAATAAGCAATAATTAGAAAAAATTGATTTAAATTAATAAAAATTAGTAATAATACGTGCTATTTTTTGTTAATTAATAATAATTAGTGGTATTTAGTAATAATTAGTGGTAATTAGTATAAATTATTTTTAATTAGTACTGATTAGTATAAATTTTAAACAATTTTCTATAAATCACTATGAAATAATAGAAATTATTATAAATTTCTAGATATGTGAAAATTAAAGAAGTCATAAATTTTTTAAGTTGTGGTCAATAAAAATTTTGTGCATACATAAATGAAACAAATTAGTCATTTTTCATGTCCTCAAGATCAGAAATTCTATGATTTACACCATTTTTGTAATTTATAATATATTTTATTACATTATAGAAATTTTTAGTATTATTTTTTAATGTTTAAAAAAACTATTAATATTAGCTATAATTAGTATGAAAATTTTAGTAAAAATTATCGGTAATTAGTAATGATTAATATAAATTAACATGAAATCACCATAATTAATAAAAATTAATAGCCATTAGTAAAATTCAGTGGAAAATAGATAAAATTGAGAATATTTAAAAGTAAATTATAAATGTTTTAATTTTTATGATTTTTTTATAGTCTTTTTCATATATCAAATAAATTATAAACAATTTATTTATTTAAAATCTTTTAGAGTAATATGGAGCATGGAAGTCGACAACAGTCTTTATTACTTGATCGTGATGGGATAAATCATTGCAGAAAATCAAATGATACTATTGTAAATCCTATATATGTTAAGGGTATTGATGCTTTTTTGTTATTTCCATCATCAAAACCAGAAGTTGTTTCTTAAGGGGCAATTATGTTTCTATGCAAGAAATTTGATCTGAGGAGGTTTGACACATTTGAAAATGTTAGGGTTCATCTATTGCAATTTGGTTTTCAAATCAATTATTTTTTAGTATGAAATCCATGTACAACGTTATAGAAAAGATACAAATAATTTTGTTCTAGATCCATCACAGTATGAAAATTCAATACATGTTTCGAATGGTCTTTCTTTTAAAAAAACGAAATCTGAGGATGATATTGATTTAAATTCAGAGTTGGAACCATCCCAATTTTATGATTTGTTGACGTCTACTGAAGAAGCCTTATATCCCGGTTGCAAGATAAGAAAATTTAAAGCAGTTGAAAAATTTATGACTATTAAATCAGATAACAGAATTTTAAATATTAGTTTTGATTAGATATTATATTTGGTTAAATCACTATTACCTAAAGATAATGTGATTCCTACAAATTTCTATGAGAAAAATGTTGGGACCATTGTGTTTTTGAAGATTGTATTTGTTGTCGACAGTTGTCAATGTCGATTAAAATGAAGAAGGATATGAATGAGGACTCTAAATTTAATGGGGATTGGTTAAAGTGAGGATGCTTGGAGAATTGTTTTGAAATCATAGCATTGAATGTCATTCTTGGACAATTCTCTATAAAGCAAATTCAGAAGATTGTTGAACTGATCCTAAGTTTAATGAAATTGTGTCCAAGGCGACACATTGTTTACAACAATGATGAATGTTGAGGGATCATCCATATCAAGATGATTTAAGAAGATTAAGAATTTTAATAATACCATGAAATGATTCACGATTGCATGAGAACTATGAAAGGGATTACTTGAAGAAACAAATAATGTGATTTTTCATTAAGTAGATAATGATGGTCGAAGAAGAAAAGAGTGTGTGTAAGGTCTTGGAATTCTATAATAATCATACATTACACACTTCCTTTAAATCATATAATTATTACACTATTCTTAATGTTCCAAATAAATGTATCAATGGTGATACATCATCTACAACATTTAAGGTGTTTGAAGAATCCTCAAGCCGCTACTTTTGGATAAAGAGAGATGATTGGAGTTCGTTGGAATTAACTCTGAAAAAAGTAATTGTGGATTTGAATTGAGGTTGAAGAAATACTTTGAAATTCGAATTCCAAAGAGAATAATAAGAAAGAAGGATGATTTTTGAAGATAAAACTAAGAAATGAAGTATTGCATGGGCTTGGAACTATTAGAATGTCCATAACTATGATGACGATATGATGATTTTTATTTCACAAATATCATAAGTTTTGAGAACTTGTGATGCAAGCCTTATGAAGGATAGGGGGAGTGAAGAATTGTTTTTAGAAAAGTAACGAAGGTGGATCACAAGTCAAAAACTAGCACGCAAGTGTGGCGCGCAAGTATATGTTTCATAGAAGTGTATGTTGCATGCAATCCATATTTCAATATCAACACATTAAAATATGAAAAAGGAAAGAAATTTGCTCACATGTTAATGATTGGTGCACAAGTGTGGCGGGCAAGTATTTGTTGCACAAAAGTGGTTATTGGGCACAAGTCATATTTAAACATCAGCTTATCAAAATATTCCAAAGAAAATAAATTGATGAGCTAGTTATGGGGCGGCGTGAACGTAATGGAGCAGCACACAAGTGGTGGAGTGGCGCAAAAGTGATGGAGAGGCACACAAGTAGGATTGGCGTGAAAGTGTATGGGGTGCACAAGTCACCAAAATTCCTATAAATAGATGGATACCCTCATCATTTTTAAGGCTCAAAACATAAGATAAAATTTGAGCTCTGATCGGGCATGTAGTAGAAAGTGGAACACTAGTTGAAGTGGCACACAAGTTGAGGTTTATTTATAAGGTGCACAAGTAGGGAGGTGCGCGAGCAGAGTGGTGCCTAAGTAGCATGGCGCGCAAGCATAAGTGGCGCGCAAGTTGTAAGAGGCATGAAACCAGGGAGTTGTGTGAAACATGTATGTTGTGTCTAACCCAAAAGTGGCGTGCATGTTTTGAGCTGTGCACAATTGTTGAGCACAAGTATTTGGTGGCGTGCAAGTAGAGAGGTGCGCAAGCAGGGTGGCTCGCAAGTAAGGATTGGCGTGCAAGCTGTGAGTTGTTCTAGAAGTTCTTACCAGCTTCTGATCAACTGTGATGATGCTAAGTTGAGTTGAACTTTATTGTTTTAACAGTCACAAAGAGAACTTGTGATTCTAGTCAGAAAAAGAAGAATAAGAGATTAGTGCAGTTGGTTTTGCAGTGAAATAGAACGTGAAATGATGAGTATATTTCAGTGCAGCTGGTTTTGCATTGATGAAGAAAAAGAAGAAGAGTGTGCAGATTCCAAGTTTTCTGCGGAAAAAGAAGAGAAGAAGAATAAGAAAAGAGTGTGGCCAACTAATGCCTATAATTATTTTGGGTAGTGTAATTTAGATGATGCTATGTGGGATGATCCTCAGTGTCTAAATAGTCACATTGGTATATGTGATTTTGGCCAAGAAGTGAGAAGAAGATTTAGTGTGGTTGGTTATTGCACTAAAATAAAGAAAGAATAAGTCTAGTGTAGTTAGTGTTACACAAGGGATGAAGAGAAAGAAGGAAGGATGAATTTCGTACCTACTGATTTGAAAGTAATCAATTGAAGATCACTAAAGAAGACCAAGAGCAGAACCTACCTTATCAACAAGGAAAAATATTTTCACTATAGGTAGTATAAAGAACCCGCTAGAGGCTGTAAGTTGGACTAGGCTATCACCAGTCTAGGGAAGTGGATTGTTTCTCATCACCCTCTAAAGTTTAGGGACTCACACTATCTATAGAATTGTTTTCTTAGAGACTCCATTGTAATATAATATTACATTATATTGGAGAATCAATGCACTAGTAGTTCCCATGCAGGGAAAGTACGTCGATACTCTAATTGAGTGGTGAATCTTGTTAAAATATTGTGTGCATATTTTTACTACTTTCTATTATTGCATGAAACATGTAAAAGAGAATAAGAGAATCATGATCCTAACAGGTCAAGAGGTAAAGGGGTAAAATGTAAGAATTGGTTTAAATAATCCTCAACACTAATTCAACCCCCCTCAGTGTTTGGTATATCCCAAACTGGTCCTTTAAATTTGTATCAAAGGGAATGTTTCACCTCTGTTGGATTCTCTATTTTGAATATATTCTCTTTTGCAGACTTGAGATTCCTTCCCATATCATCAATGAAGTAAATTTTTGATAAATAGTCGGTTATCTCTAAGAATAATTATACATCTACATAAACTATGATGAACAAGAAAATGTAGGAGAAGATAAACCCGAACAAGTCCCTCTTTTCTAAAGAATAGAATGTATCTGTATCTTCATGCCTCGCTGAAAATGAAGAAATATCAAACATAGAAAGTAATGATATGGTGGATCATGTTTTCAGTAAGAAGATATACAACCTTCCTACCTCAACTGACCAAGAGGTTTGTATTAGTACATTTGGAAATTATTCTCATTATGAAAATACTATCAAAAGTGGTGATGATCAATCTACAACATCTCAAGAAATATCAGTTTATATATTAATAATGATTCTGACTGGTATCCCAGATGAAAGTACATACATGGTTTGTGGAGTGTTTTAGTGCATGTTGAAAAATATCACTCAGTTTGAAGAATAAACTAATGTTTTTGAGAGAAATGATTACAAGAAAAAATTGTTG
Source organism: Viscum album (assembly GCA_963277665.1). NCBI lineage: Eukaryota > Viridiplantae > Streptophyta > Magnoliopsida > Santalales > Viscaceae > Viscum > Viscum album. Next base: position 19,660 of record CAUJRU010000485.1, on the reverse strand, counting down.
AAAGTTTATTGCTCTCTAGACAGGTTGGAGCCTTTGATGAAATAAAGAGAGGATTTGAAGTTAGTTCTTCAAAGTGGCTCAAATATATTAAAGAAAAAGAGGGATTCATAAAGACTCTAAAAAAGAAGATCCATGCACTTGAAGATGAATTAAAAAAGAGCAATGAAGTCAAAAAGTTATATCTCGATGAAAATTTCAAGAAGATCAGGGAACATGAATCTTTGTTACAAAACAATGTAATGATCCATGAAGATGATGTTTAAAGATTAAAAAATTACTTTTAAGTGAATATGACAATTATTGAAGACCATAAAGTCATCCTCAATGTGAGATGTCTAGAATTGGAATCTAAGTTGACCAATATTGAGAAGACACATATTGAGTCTCCACAAAAGAAGTAAATAGTTGCTGCTATTACTCAATGCTCAATGGAGGATCATACTGTCAAAATACCTCCAACATGTGATAATAAGATCATGTCTTCACTAATTGATCTATCACAAGCATATGAGAAAGTAATGTTACCATCCATACTAACTTATAAGAATGTTTCTATAATTTCTTCTACAAAAGGTGCAGGTCGGAAGAAAAAATCTAAACAAGAATGGTTGAATAAAAGTGAGAAAAGACATAAGACCATGGATAAAGTCGATAGTGGAATGAGTGTGGAAGTTAGCTCCCCACAGAAATCACAACATACCACGAAGAATATTCAGAAACCTTATAAAGAAGATGGAAAGAAGTCAAGGTTTGTTGGCCAATGTTGGTGCTGTAATAGATTTGGGCATTTCGCACTGGATTGATGGTACAACCCCTTAAATGTAAAAGCATAGAGAAAGCCCATATGTCCCAGAAGGTGAAGTGTGGTACATCCAAAAGAACTAATATGAAGTATTCCACTCAGAAGAATCCATTTAGAAGATCCAATCTTTGTGTTTTAGTTCCTAATGAAATATTGGTGGTCTGGGAAAAAGATTTGAAAAGAATGAGAAAAATAGAAGATTAATATGCTAATAACAGTACTTAAAAAAATGAAGATTCTACATGAAGACAAAGAAGTTTTGTGTATGAGGTGCAACAAGTCTGGTCATACTATCATAAAGTTCATTGAATTTATTATAGCCCAACAATAATTCATGAAGAGGATGAAAGTTGAATCGGAAGATTCTATTTCTTAGAAAGCTCTTTAAGAAATATAATTCAAACACAAAGAGTTGGAAAAAGTATTAAGATCCACATAGCCACATTCAAAATTAATGATCAAATGTAAAAGGGTGAGAAGTGTAGAAAATGGAGCATCTTGGTTGAGAAAATCATCTCAGCCTTCTACTCACATTGACGAATCATGGATGATTAACCTCATTCCCTTAAATATATGTGTATTTTATTTGTTCTTTAAATGCAGATAATTGAAGGTGAAGCAATATCTCAGGGGGAGAACCTGAGATTCAGTAATTAGAAGTGTTCCCTTTAGAGGGAGACACATAAATAAGCTTCAAGAGTCATTATCTAAATAATTATCAACATCTGTTGGTACTAAATTCAACTAATATGAAGATTTTCTGGGGACTATGTCTTTGAAAAAGGTATTTCATTTCTTAATCTCTCATCCCTAGTTACTCAAAATAACGATATTTTTACAAAGGGGGAGTAACTAAGTCAATCAATGATATAATAATAATGAAAGTTCCCTAAGGCCGCTTATCCTGCCAATTTCACTTGAATGTTTTGGATTCGTTTGTTGAAGTGAGTGTAGGAATTTCATGTTCATTAGTTCTTATTGCGTTCAATATCATTGTCTGGGAATGAAATTGGAAAACCCATGAAGACTAGTGTATGTGTTCTCATGTCATGAGGTGTCATATTCAATGGGTAATGGAAAACTTTGACGTCTAAATAAAATACACTTGTTTTTTACATCAAGAATTACACAAGTTGATTTAGAGTGAAATGATTGATGGCACATTACTTAAGTATGGAATGATACCCTCTCTACCATGAACTTTTCATTTCTTTTCAATAAGGGGGAGAGAAATGAAATGAAAGTCTAGGTTAGAGAAAGAAGTAAATGGGAGAGAGAAGATTCTCATTTTGACATTGACACATTCATTTAAAGAGTCTTTAAGCTATTTACAACAAATTAAAAAGGGGGATATTGTTAGGACCACTTTGTGTAAGAAGATTGCATTTGTGGTCAAATGTTGTCAATGTTGGTCAAAATGAAGAATGATATGAATAAGGAGCCCAAAATTAATGGAGATTGGATGAATTGAGGATACTTAGAGAATTGTTATGAAATCATAGCATTGAATTTCATACTTGGTCGATTCATTATAAAGATAATTTTGATGATTTTTGACGGATCCTAAGTTCAAAGAAATTGTGTCCAAGGAGACACATTGTTTACAAAAATGTTGAATGGTGAAGTATCATCCATATCCGGATGATTGGAGAAGAATAATGATTTTAATAAAACAATGAAATGCTTCACGATTTCATGAGAACCATGAAAGTGATTAACTAAAGAAAATAATCTTATGATTTTCATGAAGTAGAGAATGATAGTGTAAGAAGAATATAGAGTGTGGAAGGGCTTGGCATTCTACAATGGTCATGCATTACACATTTCCATGAAATCTGATGATCATTTCACTATTCTTAAAGTTCCAAATACATGTATCAAAGCTGATACATAGTCAACAACATTGAAGGTGTTTGAAGAATCCTCAAGCCTCTATTTTTGGATGAAGAGAGATAATTGGAGTTTTTTGGAATTACCACTCCAAAAAGAAATTGAGGATTTGAAGTGAGCATGAATAAGTAATTTGGAATTCATATTCCAAAGAGTATAAGAATAAGGAAGGATAATTTTTTAAGATAAAGATAAGACATGAAGTAGTGCATGGGATTAGAACTATGAGAATGGCCAAAACTATGATGATGCTTTGCTAATTTGTATTTCACAACTATCATAAGTTTATAGAACTAGTGATGCAAGCCTTATGAAGGATAAGGGGAGTGAAGAAGTGTTATTTGAAAAGGAAAGAAGGTGGCACACAAGTCAAAAACTTGTGCAGAAGTATATGTGGTGCGCAAGTGTATGTTGCACACAAGGCATATTTCAAGAGCAACTCATCAAAATATGACAAAGGAAAGACAACGACACACAAGTTAAATATTGGTGCACAAGTGTGGCACACAAATAAATGTGTTGCACAAGTGTATGTTGCACACACATCATATTTAAAAATCATATTATCAAAATATTACAAAGGAAATAAAGAGGTGTGATAGTGATGGGACGGCGCTCAAGTGCTGTAGTGGAATGCAAGTGGTGGAGCGGCACACAAGTGATGGAGAGGTGCGCAAGTAGGAATGGCGTGCAAGTGTACGTGGCACACAAGTCACCAAAATGATTATAAATAGACATCTACCCTCCCCGTTTTTAAGGCACAAAACATAAGAGAAAATTTGAGCTCTGATCACCCAAGTAGTAGAAAGTGGAATTCGAGCGGAAGTGGCGCAAAAGGTGAGGGATATTTTTAAGGAACACAAGTAGGGAGGTGCGCAAGCAGCGTGGCATGCAAGCAGAAGTGGCGTGCAAGTTGTAAGAGGTGTGCAAGTAGGGAGTTGTGTGCAACAAGTGTGTTGTTTCTAACCCAAAAGTGGCACGTAAGTTCTGATTTGTGCACAATTGTGGCATGCAAGTATTTGGTAGCACACAAGAAGGGAGGTGCACAAGTAGGGTGATACAGAAGTAGGGATTGGAACGCAAGATGTGAGTTGTTCTAGAAGTTCTTACCAGTTTCTGATAAAATATAATGATGCTAAGTTGAGATGAACTTCAATGTTTTAACAATCACAAATAGAACTTGTTATTCTATCAAGAAAAAGAAGAAGAAGTGTTAATTGTAGTTGGTTTTGAACTGAAAGAGAATGTGTGAAGAAGAGTTGGTTTTAGTGCAGCTAGTTTTGTATTAATTAAGTAGGAGAAGAAGAGTGTGTAGGTTACAGGTTTTCTGTTTAGAAAGAAGAGAAGAAGAAGAAGAATAGAGTATTCCCAATTGAAGCCAATAATGATTTAGGGAAGTGTAATTTAGATGATGCTATGTGAGATGATCATCAGTGTCTGAATAATCACATTGGTATATGTGAATATGGAATAGAAGAGAGAAGTAGATTTAGTGCAGTTGGTTATTGCACTAAGAAGAAGAAAGGAGAAGTCTAGTGCAGTTGGTGTTGCACTAGATAAGAAGATAAAGATATAATAATGAATTTATTGCCTACTTATTTACAAGTGTTGAAGTGAAGATCACTAATTAAGACCATGTGTAGAACCTACATTATCAAGAAGGAAGAAGACTGCCACTATAGGAAGTATAAAGAACGAGCTAGAGGCTGCAAGTTGGATTATGCTATCACTATTCTAGGGAAGAGGATTTTTCTCACCCCCCTCTAATATGTAGGTACTCACACTGGTTAGAGGATTTTTTTCCCAGACAATCCATTTTAATAGCATATTACATTATAGTGGAGAATCCATGCACTGGTCATTCCCATGACTACTAAGGATGAAACTACTCTTATTGAGTGGTGAAACTAGTAAAAATATTGTCTGCATATTTTAACAGCTTTCTATTATAGCATGTGATAGGTAAAAGAGAATAAGAGGATCAAGATCTTTATAGGTCAAGAGGTATAGGGAGGAAAAGAAAGAATTGGTTTAAAAAGTACTCAACACTGATTCACCCCCACTCTTCGTGTTAGGTATATCAAAAAATGGTCTTCTCAAAAAAGAGGCTTGTACATAATTTGGGTCTTGGTTATTAGAAGATTATAGCGTGTTAAAATGATTATATCTTATATTATGCATAAAATTATTTGTTTGTTAGTTGTAATATATGTGGACAATCAAGGTAAAAAGAGGCTCAACTAGGGAATTCTAGACTGATTCATATAATATAATTATGGTATTTCCTTATTACGCATAGATTGGAACATTTATTTATGTCATAAAACACAATAGCATTGATGTTATAGCACAAAACCAATATTTCAACTAGTAAAGGCTTAAACCATCCTACTGATGGAGATTCATGGAATCATTTTTACCATGTACTTATGTATTTTTTATCAAAAGTTAGAAATGTGTGATTTGGTTTTTCTAATGATGGTTTCTATCTGTTTGGTTCTTACAGTAGTCAATATTCTTGTTGGCCTATTTTTATAACTTTTTACAATTTACCTCATTGAATGATGATGAATGAGCCACATATATTTCTCTTCTTATTAAATACAAGACATTTGAAAAATAATATCAAGGTTTATTTGAATCCATTGATTGATGAGTTATGTATATTGTTGAGTATGGTGTTAGTATGTATAATGTTATTACGAAAAAAAATTTCTTACTGAAAGCTTCAATAATGTAGAAAATTAGTGACTTCCTAGAATATATCATTTTATATGGTTACATTACACATGTTCCAAAATCATGTCCTTTTTGTTTGAGATATAGGAAAGTGTTTATGCTCATTAATAGAAGAAAACATTGTTTCTTTGACTGTCATAGAAGATTTCGTCTGAATGATCTTCCTATTCATAGGAACAAATATCATTTTAGAAAAATAACAATTAACAAAGATATACCTCAAACAATGATATCAGGTATTGAGTTAAAATATATTATCTCTTCATTTCCTCCCATTACATTTGGACCTACTATTAACCAACAAAAAATATATTTCTTTGGGAAAAACATAATTGGGTAAAGTTGAGAATTTTTTTGGATCTTCCATAATAGACTTATTTGTTGGTTCGTCACAAGTTGGATTTCATTCATATTAATAACAACTATTTTAATAATATATTTTATATAGTTTTAGACACACCGGGTAAGTCCATAGATAATTTAAAGGCACAATAGGATCTTTCTCAATTTTATTGGTGACCAGATTGTGAACTATTTGAGAATAAAAGATCATAGAATTTAATTAAACCTAAAGAGGCTTACAAAATTTTAAAATAACATCATTTATTATTTTGTTAGTGGATTTAAGATTTGATTCTTCCCAATGGTTATGTTTCTAATTTGTCTAAACATGTCTGAAATGGTCAAATTGTCCGATTAAAAAGTCACGACTGTCATGTTAAAATGGAAAGACTCCTTCCAATAAGATTTAGAGGGTTTTTGAATTCTATGATTTGGGATGTACTAATAAAAATATCAAAACAAATTCTGAGATATTTTCTTCAAAATAATTGTCTACAATGTGTTATGTAAACTGCATGAAGATGTTGTTTTAATTTTTTGTAAACTACAAAAAATATTCTCATTGGATTTCATCAATTCAATTGAACTTTTAATATTTCATTTTCTATATGATGAAAAATGAAGAAGTATTTTATAGTTCTGATGGATGTACCAATTAAATAGATGCATGTATAAATTGATTAAAAAGGTACATAATAAGCAATAGTTGAAGGATCAGTTTCAAAATCCCATTTATAAGGGGAAATTTCTTTTTTTTCTCTTATTATTTTCAATCTAAAAATCCATTAAATCATACGCACATGAGCTGTAATGAGTGAAATGTTGATAAAGAAATGGGAAATCAATTATTAGTTTTTAATCGGCCTGAACTTGGATTTGGAGGACTTCATAACTAATGGATTTTAGATGATGAATATGATAGGGCTCATACATATGTTCTACTCCACTATGAAAAAATTACCCCATTTATATTTTGATTGATCTTATCACTTATTCTATAATATTTGTTAGAGAAAATTGATTTTATTTTATCTGTAAATTTTATAATAATCATATCAAGAAAACATTTCTTCAAATTACAGCAGTTGCTCTTGAAGAATTTTGACAAAATATTTTTTCCTACTAGTTTCAAAAATAGGTAAAATATATTGTTTATGGTTTAACATATAAAATCAATTTATTTCTTGACAAATTTATAATTTATTTTTCAAATTTTAAGGTATCTAAACATGCTGATAAAATTAATAATCAATTATGTGTGTTGAGTTACCCACCATCCAAAATGGTTGAATCTTATAATGCATATATAGTGAATGGTTTTTGAATTCATATATTTTCATATGGGGAATAAAAAAACCATGAATAATGGTGTTTTCTTGAGAGGATCTAATCATAAAAAGTGATGTTGACTTTTACGACATGCTGGATGAAATAATTGAACTCTGTTATCTGGGACAGAATTATGTAACAATGATTAAATGTCAATGGTTTGATATTTATATATTCTTACATGTTCATTCATGCCATAGAATCGTTGATTTTAAATATAAAATCATTATTACAGTAAATGAACCATTTTTATTGGCTCATTGGGTACATCAAAATTATTTTTTCAAATTATTATGCTACTTCAAGAGTGTTAAGTGATTGGAGGAGCAAAATAAAAATAAAATCTCAAGAAAATATGTTTATTCAAAATGAATGTGATTCTACTCAAGTTGAAGGAATTTAAATTTTACAAGAGACTACTCTAAATCCATCTTTTCCATGAAGAGAAATAAATATCGATGATGACACCCCAAATGGGTCAATGGTGATGATGAATTTATTGATGTAACAAATAAATTTGAAATAAAAAGAGATAGTGAAACTGAAACTCCTATAGAAATTGATGATACCGAGGAGGAATAGGAATATATTGACACTGTCAGATATGAAGATGAGGACAAAGATGATGATTGACACAGTTTAATTTTGGTTATAAACATATGTAATGTATATCAATATAAAATAGTTATATTCAACTGTTTTATAACATCCATTTCATTTTTCAGATGGACATATATTTGTTTCATGAGTTTTAAGAGGATGATCTACCTGAGGACAAGCATGGTGTTGGATCATCTGACCCTCAAACTATTATTGGTCTAGTGATGACTCAGATGGGTCGTGGTCTTTCAAGATTTATGATTCATGGCCCTATCCCTGAGCGACTCCCATGATTGGCTACGATCAATACATGAAGAGGTATGTTTTCTTGTTTATTTTAGTTATATTCCTTTAATTATTATTAGTTTATTTATATACTAATTGTTTGATTATTTTATTTTATTCATATTTTTTGCATATAGATGTTGGACATGGGAGTTCTATATTGAGAAATTATTTTTATAGAGCATGGGTTACATGGGATTATATTGCCATTGATGTTCAGCACCGTTTGTTTGAAATAATATTTATTTTGAAATTTATTTAATTAATAACATGATATTATTAATTATTTATATGGTTTATTGTATCTCATCGATGATAGCAAGTGTGGCTCTATCTGAGAGGTATGAGAATGTTGTATGTGTTATTATTTTCATCAGTTTTTTGCACAATTTGAGGAGGAAAGCAATGATGAAAGAAGCAATCACAAAGTTTTCTTAGTCATGCTGCGTCCATAGATATGATTAAATTTCATCTCATGTTTGGTATGGATTATATTTACACTAGATGAGTGGTCATTTTTAGAGGAGATCATCAGTACGTCGACAAAATGGGGGGATACAGGAGGTGACACATCGTGATTGTAGTTGTACATTCCGTATGCATATGGAATATATGGTAAGTACCATTTTAATTAATTTTGATAATTTTAAATGTAAACTGTTTATTTTATATTCAAATAGATAGTTGAACAACCCAATTTTATGGAGTTAAATGTTTATAAAAGGATGTAAAGTGATTCTGTCACTGGAGAGATTATAAGTGATCATTAGCATCATATTGTGGTCATTATACTTTTTATTAGAGTTTTGAAATTAAATAAAAACAATATTTTAACTATTTTATTTTAAATTTCAGTTGAAAGAGTTATATGAAGCCACGAAGTCTCAGACACAGACTGAGAGTTAGGTTGAGACCAAGGATCAGACCAGTGCAATAAGATTTGATGAGACAACATGGATACATGTTATGCTATGTGGTACTTTACCTATGTGGTAATTTACCTTCATGGTGTTACCCTATAGTTTTTCTTTGTGGAATTATATGAGATCATCTGGGTCTTGGGGGCCCTACTGAGCATCATTATACTCATCCCTGCACAGGCTTTGCCAGCACCTTCTTGTGTCTTGTGCCGATTACGTACAACATTGATCGAGGATTAGGGAGCCAGGACTGGATGGTGCTCAGAGGTGGACATTTGCTATGATGTGACATTGAGGAGACGAGAAAACATTGATTACTGTGGAGTTGATATGTACTTACCATTCTGGATGGATATGTGGTGGATGATCCAAGAGATACTTTTCACCTTTCAGTTTTTTACTTTTTAGTGGTACTTGTACTTTTCTAGCTGGGCTTGTATTCCGACCCCTTTTTAATTAGTACACTTTTACCAAAATAGTTTACTCGATAGTTTCTTCTTTTTGTGTTCCTGGACCATGTGTTTGAATAGGTTAAAGGAAAAACCTTCCCGTTTTAGATAATACACCTCTCGGTGCTAGTCTCCAGCCCATGTCCTTTGTATGGCGGGCTTGGGGTAGTCATGGCATGGGCCCCAGGGGAGAAGTCGTGAAAAATTTAACAACTTAGTCTTAGTGACAACACAAACACCCCACCTTAACATGGTCGTCGGGTCCTGGCCCAACGGGTACCAGTAGTTTCCCTGCAGACATGTGGTCCCCACCGAGGGGCCCACCCCAGGGGATGGGTCGTGACAAATGTAACAACTAGGTCTCAGGGACAGCACAAACACCCCACCTTAACATGGTCGTTGGGTCATGGCCTGCCAGGTACCACAAGTTTCTTCTTGTTGTGTTCTATAACCGTGTGTTTGTACTAGTTAAATCAACACCAGCCCATTTTAGGGAATACACCATTAGGTGCTAGTTTCTAGCCCCTAGCCTATGGAAGGCGGGATTGGGGTAGTCACGACATGGGCCCCTAGGGACGGGTCATGAAAAATGTATCAACTGGGTCTCGGTGACAGCAGAAACACCCCTCCTTAACACGATCGTCAGGTACTAGCTTGCCATGTACCACCAGTTTCCCTGCAGACACGTGGTCCCCACCTAGGGGCCCAAACAATGGGACGGTCGTGAAAAATGTAACAACTGAGTCTTGGTGCCAGCACAAACACCCCGCCTTTACATGGTCGTAGGGTCCTAGCCCACCAGGTACCACCAGTTGCCCTGCAAACACATGGTCCCCACCCAGGGGCCCACCCACATGCCCGAATGGGTCATCTGACTAATGATTTCCCCACAGCCCAACACATTCCCTTTCCAATGTGCTTTGTCCTCACTCACACACACCCTGGGAATCTTCCCAGAAGGTCACCCATCCTGATCACTACTCCAGGTCAAACTTTCTTACCTATGAAGTTTTAATTAGGTACGCTCTCAAATAGGAAGGTGCACTTTGTTGTCATGAGTCATATCATTTAGTCATTTAACCCGTTATCATTTTTCTGTGTTAAATTCCCCCTATTAGAGCACAAAGTCCTCGTTATGGGCCCTACATCTCAACCTAGTTTCCCTATCGTCACTTGGTCCCCACCAAGGGGCCCACCCACGTGCCTTAACTATAGTGTTCTAATTATGTAGGCTCCGGAAAAAGAAGCTACACCATGTTGACATGAGTAATATCATTTAGTTATTTAACCCTTTATCATTATGGGGTGTTAATTCCCCCCCCCCCCCCCTTTAGAGAAGAATATCCTCGTTGTGGGTCCTGGCCAGCTAGGTACCACTAGTTGCCATGTAGACATGTTTTCCCCACCTAGGGGGATGGGTCGTGACAAATGTAACAACTGGGTATCGATGACAGCACAAACACCCCGACTTAACATGGTCTTCAGGTCCAGGCCTTCCAGGTACAACCAGTTGCCTTAACTTTGGAGTTCTAATCAAGTAGGCTCTCGAAAATGAGCTGCACCTAGTTGAAAGGATTCATATCATTTATTCATTTACCCCTTTATCATTCTAGGGTGTTACATTCACCCCCCCCCCCTTTAGAGCACAACATCATCGTTGTGGGTCCTGGCCCGCTGGGTACCACAAGTCTCCCTATAGACACGTGGTCCCCATCTAGGGGCCCACCCAGGGGGACGAGTCATGAAAAATGTAACAAATAAGTCTCGCTGATAGCACAAACACCCCAATTTAACATGGTGTTCAGGTCCTGTCCAAGCCAGGTACCACCAATATCCCTACCGACATGTGATCCCCACATAGGGGCCCACTCACATGCCTAAATGGGTCATCTGACTAATTATTTTCCCCACGGAACAGGCCCCAGGGGACAGGTCATGACAAATATAACAAATGGGTCTTGGTGATAGCACAAACACCCAGCCTTAACATGGTCATCAGGCCCTAGACTGCCAAGTAACACCAGTTTCCCTGCATACATGTGGTACCCACCTAGGGGCCCACCCAGGGAGAAATGTCATGAAAAATGTAACAACTGGGTCTCAATGACTGCACATACACCCCGCCATAACATGGTCATCAGGTCCTAGCCCACCAGGTACCACCAGTTGCCTTAACTATGGTGTTCTAATCGGTTAGGCTCCTTAAAAGGAAGATGAACGTTGTTGACATGAGTCATATTATTTAATCATTTAACACTTTATCAATCTAGGGTGTTACATTCACCCTCCCTTTAGAGCACTACATCCTCGTTGTGGGTCTTGGCCCACTAGGTACCACCAGTTTCCCTACATACATGTGGTCTCCACCCAGGGGCCCACCCAGGGGGATGAGTCGTGACCAATGTAACAAATGGGTATCAGTGACATCACAAACATCCCACCTTAACATGGTCGTAGAGTCCTGGACCTCCAGGTACCACAAGTTTCCCTGTAGACATGTAGTCCCCACCCAGGGGCCCACTCACATGCCTAAATGGGTCATATGACTAATGATTTTCCCCACGGCATGGGCCCTGAGGGACGAGTCATGAAAAATCTAACAAATGGGTCTCGGTGACAGCACAAACACCCCAACTTAATATGGTCATCGGGTCCTATCCTGCCATGTACCACTAGTTGCCTTAACTGTGGAGTTCTAATCAGGTAGGCTCCTGAAAAGGAAGCTTCACTTTGTTAAATGAGTCATATCGTTTAGTCATTTAACCCTTTATCGTTTTGGGGTGTTAAATTCACCCCCCTTTAGAGCACAACATCCTCATTGTGGGTCCTGGCCTACCAGGTACCACCAGTTGCCCTCCAAACATGTGGTCCCCACCCAGGGACCCACCCATGCAGACGAGTCGTGTCAAATGTAACAACAGGTTCTCGATGATAGCACAAACACCAAGCCCTAACATGGTCGTTGGGTCCTGGCCCACCAGGTACCACCAGTTGCTTCGCAGATAAGTTGTCCCCATCCAGGGGGCCCACTAACATGCCTAAATGGGTCATCTGCCTAATGATTTACCCCATGGAATTGGCCCTGGGGGATGGGTCATGACAAATGTAACAAATGGGTCTCGGTGACAGCACAAACAACCCTCCTTAACATGGTCGTCAGTTCCTTTCCCACCATGTACCACCAGTTGCCCTGGAGACACGTGGTTCCCACCCAGGGGCCCAACTAGGGGGACATGTCATGACAAATGTAACAACTGGGTCTCAGTGACTGCACAAACACCCCACCTTAACATGGACATCGGGTCTTGGCTCTCCAGGTATCCCCATTATCCCTGTAGACACGTGGTGCCCACCCATAGGCCCACCCACATGCCCGAATTGGTCATCTGACAAATGATTTTTCCCACATGCCCAACACATGCCCTTTCCTGTTTTCATTATCCTCACTCACACACACCCTAGGAATCATCCCAAAAGGTCACCCATCCTGATCACTACTCTAGGACAAGCACGCTTAAATATGGAGTTCTAATCGGGTAGGCTCCCGAAAAGGATGGTGCACCTTGTTGACATGAGTCATGTAATTTAGTCATTTAACCATTAATAATTTTGGTGTGTCACATTCACCTCCCTTTATATTTCAACCTCCTCATTATGGGTCTTACATCTCAACCTAGTTTCCCTATAGACACATGGTCCCCACCTGGGGGCCTACCAACATGCCTTAACTGTGGAGTTCTAATCAGGTAGGCTCCTGACAGAGAAGGTGAACCTTGTTGACATGACTCACATAATTTAGCCATTTAACCCATTATCATTTTAGGGTGTTACATTCACCCACCCTTTTGAGCACAACGTCCTTGTTGTGGGTCCTGGCCTGCCAGGTACTACCTGTTGCACTACAGACACGTGGTCCCAACACAGGGGCCCACCCAGGAGGGACGGGTCGTGACAAATGTAACAACTGGGTCACGGTGACAGCACAAAATCCCTGCCTTAACATGGCTATCAGGTCCTGGCCCACCAGGTACCACCAGTTGGCCTTCTGAAACGTGGTCCCCACCCAGGGGCCCACCCACATGCCTTAACTGTTGAGTTATAATCAGGTAGGATCTCGAAAAAGAAGGTGAACCTTGTTGACATGAGTTATATCATTTATTCATTGAACCCTTTATCATTCTGGGGTGTTACATTCACCCCCCCAGAGCACAACATCCTCGTTGTGGGTCATGGCTCGCCAAGTACCACTAGTTGCCCTGCAGACACATGGTCCCCAGCCAGGGGCCCACGAATGGGTACTGGTCATCAATAATGTGACAACTAGGTCTTGGTAACGGTACAAACACCCCAGCTTAACATGTCCATCGGGTCCTGGCCCACCAGGTACCACCAATTGCCCTACAGACACATGGTCCCCACCTAGAGGCCCACCTACATGCCTAAATAGGCCATCTGACTAATGATTTTTGCCACATGCCAACACATGTCCTTTCTAGTGTAATTTTTATACACTCTCACACACCCTGGGAACCTTCCGAGATGGTCACCCTTCCAAATATCTACTCAAGGACAAACCTTCATAACTGTAAGAGTTCTAATCAGGTAGGATCCTAAAAGGGAATATACATCTTGTTGACAAGGGTTATATCATTTATAAATTTAACCCTTTAACATTATAGGGTGTTACATTCACCCCCACTTTTAGAGCACAAAGTCCTCATTGTGGGCCCTGTATCCCAACCCAGGCAGTGATAGACACCTAAGGCTGGGTACCACCTCTTATACCAAATATACCAACTGGGTCTTAGTGACAGCACAAACACCATGCCTTAACATGGATGTCGCGTCATGGCCCACCAGGTTCCACCAGTTACCCTACAGACATGTGGTACCAACCCAGGAGCCCCCCGACATGCCTTAACTATGGAGTTCTAATCAGGTAGGATCTCAAAAAAGAAGGCACACCTTGTTGACATGAGTCATATCATTTAGTCATTTCACCCTTTATCATTCTAGGGTGTTACATTCACCTCCCTTTAGAGCACAACATCCTCGTTGTGGGTCCTGGCCCGCCAGGTACCAGCAGTTTCCCTCCAGACATGTGGTCCCCACCTAGGGGCCCACCAAGTGGGACAGGTCGTGACAAATGTAACAACTGGGTCTCGGTGACATCACAAACACCCATCCCTAACATGGTCGTTAGGTCCTGGCCTTCCCACCATTAGAGCACAACATCCTTGTTATGGGTCCTGGCCCGCTAGGTACCACTAGTTTCCATGAATACAGGTGGTCCCCACCCAGAGGCCCACCCAGGTGGGCGGGTCTTGACAAAAGTAACAACTGGGACTCACTGAGAGCACAAACACCCTGCCTTAACATGGTCATCGGGTCCTGGCCCCCCCAGATACCACCAGTTTCCCTGTAGACATGTGGTCCCCACCTAGGGGCCCACCTACATGCCAAAATGGGTCATCTGACTAATGATATTCCCCAAAGGTCAACACATGTACTTTCTAGTATGCTTTGTCCTCAATCACACACACCTTGAGAATATTCTCCGAAGGTCACCCATCCTGGTCACTACTTCAGGCCAAGCATGCTTAACTGTGGAGTTCTAATCAGGTAGGCTCCCGAAAAGGAAGGTGCATCTTGTTAACATGAGTCATATTATTTAGTCATTTTACCCTTTGTCATTCTGGGGTGTTACATTCACCCCCAATCCTTTAGAGTACAAGGTCCTCATTGTGGTCCCTACATCTCATCCCAGTTGCCCTGTAGACACGTGGTCCCCACCCAGGCACCCACCCACATGCCTTAACTATTGTGTTCTAATCAGGTAGGCTCCCGAAGAGGAAGCTTAACTTTTTTACATGATTCATATCATTTAGTAATTCAACCCTATATAATTATGAGGTGTTACATTCCCCCCCCCCCAATTTAAGGAACAAAATCCTCAATGTGGGCCCGAAATCTCAACCCAGTTGCCCTGCAGACACATCATCCCCACCTAGGCACCCACCCACATTCCTTAGCTGTGGAGTTCTAATCAGGTAGGCTCCCAAAAAGGAAGGTTCACTTTGTTGACATGAGTCATAGAATTTATTCATTTAACCTTTTATCATTTTAGGGTGTTACATTTACCCCCCTTAAGAGCACAATGTCCTCGTTGTGGGTCCTAGACCATTTGGTACCACCAGTTTCCCTAGATAACATTGTCCCCACCCAGGTTCCCACGTAGGGGGAAGAGTCGTGACAAAGGTAACAATTGGGTCTTAATGACAGCACAAACACCCCACATTAACATGGTCGTCGGGTCCTGGCCTGCCAGGTACCACCAGTTGCACTGTAGACACATGGTCCCCACCTAGGGGCCCACCCACAAGCCTAAATGGGTCATATTAATTATGAGTTTTCAGAGTCAAACACATGACCTTTCTAGTGTGCTTTTTCCTCACTCATACACACCCAAGAAATCTTCCCAAAATGTCACCCATCCTGATCACTACTCTAAGTCAAGGACTTTTAACTGTGGAGTTATAATTAGGTACGCTCTGGAAAAGGAAGGTTCATCATATTGACATGAGTCATATAATTTAGTCATTTAACCCTTTATCATTTTGGCGTGTTACATTCACCACCCCCCCCCCTTTAGAGCACAACGTCCTCGTTGTGCGTCCTGGCCTGCAAGGTACCAGCAGTTGCACTGCAGACACGTGGTCCCCACTCAGGGGCCCACCCAGGGGGATGGGTCATGACAAATGTAACAACTGGGTCATGGTCACCGTACAAACACCCCGACATAATATGGTCATCGTGTCCTGGCCCGCTAGGTACCACCAGTTGCCCTGCAGACATGTGGTCCCCACCCAGGGGCCCACTCACATGCTTAAATGTGTCATCTGACTAATGATTTTCCCCATAGGCCAACACGTGTCCTTTCTAGTGTGCTTTTTCCTCACATACACACACTAGGGGAATCTTCCAAGAAGGTCACCCATCCTAATCACTACTCCAGTCCAAGCATGCTTAACTGTGGAGTTATATTCAGTTAGGCTCCCGAAAAGGAAGATGCATCTTGTTTACATGAGTCATATCCTTTAGTCATTCAACCCTTTATCATTCTGGGGTCCGGGCCCGCCAGGTACCACCAGTTTCCCTATAGACACGTGGTCCCTACCCAAGGGCCCACCCACATGCCTAAATGGGTCATCTAACTAATGATTTTCCCACATTCCAACACATGTCCTTTCTAGTGTGGTTTGTACTCACTCACACACATCCTGGGAATATTTCCAGAAGGTCACCCATCCTGATCACTACTCCAGGACAAGAATGCTTAAACGTGGAGTTATAATTAGGTATTCTCTTGAAAAGGAAGGTGCATCTTGGTGACATGATTCATATCATTTAGTCATTTAACCCATTATCATTCCGGTGTTTTAAATAAACCCCCCTAGAGAACAATGTCCTTGTTGTGGGTCCTGGCCCGCTTGGTACCTCTAGTTTCCCTACAGACATGTGGTCCCCACCAAGGGGTCCGCCAAGGGGGATGGGTCGTGAAAAATGTTACTACTAGGTCTTGGGGACAGCACCAACACCCCTCCTTAACTTGGTCATCGCGTCTTGGACCTCCAGGTACCACCAGTTTCCATACAGACACATGGTCCACACCTAGGGGTCCACCCTCATGTCCACCCTCATGCCTAAATGGGTCATCTGACAAATTATTTTCCCCACAGGACAAAACATGTCCTTTCTAGTGTGCATTGTCCTCACTCGCACACACCATGGGAATATTCCCTGATGGTCACCTATCCTAATCACTACACAAGGCCAAGCATGCTTAACTGTGGAGTTATAATCAGGTAGGCTCCCGAAAAGGAAGGTGCATTTTGTTGACATGAGTCATATAATTTAGTCATTCAACCCATTATCGTTCTGGTGTTTTACATTCACCCTCCAATAGAGCACAACATCCTCATTGTGGGCCCTACATATTAACCCATACAGTGCATGAAACTTAAATCTGGGTACCACCTCTGATACCAAATGTAACAACTGGGTCTCTATGACAACACAAACACCCCACCTTAACATGGTCATCGGGTCCTGGCCTGCCAGGTACCACCAGTTCCCCTCCAGACATGTGGACCCCACCGAGGGGCACACCCACATGCCTGAACGGGTCATTTGACTAATAATTTCCCCCATTTTCCAACACATGTCATTTCCAGTGTGCTTGGTCCTCACTCACACACACCCTGAAAATCGTCCCAGAAGGTCACCCATCATGATTAGTACTCCATGTCAAACACGATTAATTGTGATGTTTTAATCAGGTAGGATCATGAAAAGGAAGGTGCTCCTTGTTGACATGAGTCATTCCATTTAGTCATTTAACCCTTTTATCATTCTTGGGTGTTACATGTTCGTTCTCGGCCAAGGTGTATTGTCAGCTCATTAATGTGAATATAATGCATGATTTTTGGGGGAGTATCCTCTGGTACAAGGAAATACTAGTGAATTATAACATATTGATCTGGCACATTATGTCTTTTTTTATCTCTACAGATATGGATATCAAGTGAAAAGGTATTTCTCTTACCTTTAGGTGCATGTTCTGCAGGAACACCAGTGAGGAATCAGACACACACTTGTTCTTCCAAGGTGACAGGGATATGATAATGTGGGGTATCCTCAAAGATTTCTTTGGATTTGTTTTTTCAGTTATCCAATCCTAGTGACTTTGTTGTTATGTGGTTTATTGGAGTGGTAGATAATAAATAGGAACTTAAATAACAAATGATCTTCCTGGCCACAAGCTGTTGTATTATCTGGAATGCCTGAAAGAAAACACGCTATGAGGGATTCCTAAATTATAGTCTAGAATTGGTGGCCATGTCCCCTAGCATGGCAGCTGAACTAGGGATGCTCATCAATCAATGGGATAAATGTCCCTACTAAAGTTTGATTTTGGCTAATAGGATGATCATTACATATCTTCATAGGTCATCTTCACATGGTATATCGATTAAATAGGACCCCCAAATAATGGAATTATGTTTAAAAATGATGGTTATTGCATGCATGGACTCATGCAAGGTGGTGAGGTGGTTAGAGATTCAAGAGTTTCAACAAGTCATTCCTTCGTTAACTCTTTTAGATAGGGAGGATCCCTCCTTGCGAAGGCCTACACACTTTCCAGTGGAATTCAGGTTTTTATTGAGTATAATATTAACATGGAGTCAGTTGAGATAGATTATTTGATTATCCATGACTCCCATCAATTCCATACTTATACCCCATGGTCCATTCAATATAAAATTCTAATATGAAAGACCCTTCTTAGCAATTGATTGCAGGTGCTAAAAACATGGAGGGATGACAACAAAGTGGTCGACTTCCTTGCTTCTTGAGGACCACTAGATTCACTTTTATACTCTTTCTCTAGTGTTGGTTCTTTCCCCACTGTATGTGCTGATCTAGTTAGAGGCGATTCTCTTGGGTTACATTACATTCACCCTCCTAGACCTTTTTGTGACTCCTTACGGATGGTTGTAGTTATTTTTGGATCTTTTTTAATAAAACATTAATGTTTATGATGTCATGATCGTGTCAAAAATTATATACATTTAATTAAATTCAAGTTATGAAAATGGAAAATTATAATTATAATATCTGAGCATAAATTTAAATATAAACTATTTTTGCAGAAAACTTTTTTTGATGCATAAAATCTCTTTATTAAAAATTAACTACTTATTTATTATCAATTAATAAATAATATTGTATTGTATAGAATATTTATAAAGATTTTTTTGGAATGTGGTTAATTCTAGTCATGCCCCCAACCCAATGGTTTGTTTATAATGATATACCGTATCATGGATAATTTAGACTCGTGGTCATTTATTAATTATTGGTGTGTTACATTCTATCCTGATTTAAATTAATTTCACCATTATACTTCAATCATTCTAATACAAAAAATAGAGATACCTTGGTTTAATCACATCATCAGGTTCCCATAAGGCTTCTTTTAAATTTATGGTTCCTCTAGAAAATATTAACTAGGTGAGTAGTCTTATTCTATAAACCTTTATCTATGTGATCTATGATTCATGTTGTATATTCTCTATAAGAATGGTCTTGACCAAGTGGTATAACATCTGATTTTTGTACATGTGAAAGATAAAATATATACCTTCTTTAGGAGAGATTTATGGAACACATCGTGAACTTGATAGAGGTTTGATGGAATTGTCCTGTGATAAGAAATCAACCCTACTTGATCAAGAATATCT